>WFMF01000539.1:0-112793 GCA_011033025.1 Beroe forskalii | reverse complement strand
ATTCCATGGGCCTCATTCTCGGAGGTCCATTCTCGGAGGCCCATTCTCAGAGGGCCCATTCTCTGGAGGGCCCCATTCTCTGGAGGGTCCATTCTCCGGAGGGTCCATTCTCCGGAGGGCCCATCCTCCAGAGGGCCCATTCTCTGGAGGGCCCCATTCTCTGGAGGGTCCATTCTCCGGAGTGCCCATTCTCCGGAGGGCCCATTCTCCAGAGGGCCCATTCTCTGGAGGGCCCCATTCTCTGGAGGCCCATTCTCCGGAGGGCCATTTTCCGGAGGGCCCATTCTCCGGAGGGCCCCATTCCCCGGAGGGCCCATTTTCCGGAGGATCCATTCTCCGGAGGGCCCATTCTCCGGAGGGCCCATTCTCCGGAGTGACCCATTCTCCGGAGGGTCCTTATTTACGGACCATTTACTATCACACACTTTTTTTTTTACTTACTTTTACTTACTTTCTTCCAGTGACACCAAACGGAAGTGAGACTATTGCACTGTGCAGCCACTTATAAAGGTTTCGTTGACACCACTTTACGTCAGCCTGCATTCCGGTACGTCACTTCGTCAGCGATCCTACGTGTCGTTGACACCACTTTTTAGAATTACTGTCTCACATACCAATGTGTCACTTTTCCGGAGGGCCCTATTCTCCGGAGGGCCCATTCTCCGGAGGGCGTATTTTCCGGAGGGCCCCATTCTCCGGAGGGCCCATTCTCCGGAGGGGGACGGTGACATTTTCAGTTTGACATTTTTCTTGCGTGTTTTGACATTTCCGGACGCTTTTTGGCACGTTTTCGACACTTTTTGACACTCTTTGGCGCAATTTGACACTTTTTGGCGCGTTTTGTCGCGTCTTGGACGCTTTTTGGCGCGTTTTTGACGCTTTTCGTGCACACTTTAACCGAAATTGACGTTTTTGTCGCCGTCCCCCTAGAAATGGGGGGTATATATGATTAGCTAATTGAACAGATAACTTGCATTTCGTGTTCCAGGTATCAGAATCTTTTACCTATCAGCGAAGGAAAATTCTGCAGCATTTTGAACTCAGCAACTGTATTTTATCTAATGAGAAAATACTGGAATATACAGAAACCAGGGTGTACATTTCTTGCGATTTAATTTCCTCCTAATCGGTTGATTTGCTCGGTAAATTACTAAATTGCCCGTCTAAATAAGCAAATTTATCCAACTAATCGCAGAAACCAAATTTACGTGAAAGCATCGCAGCAACAAGCGCTTCTGGATATGCGATACTCGTTTCGTTTTATTTTCTATGCAACTCACTTAAATTATATCGAACTCATATATTCTCGTATTTTGGCTTTGTCATCGTTACTTCGAATGGAATCGAGAAAACAGTCGCTGTAAAATCTATGAAAATTTATTATCTCAAAATTACAATCAATAATTAGCAAAATTCAGAAAACTATTTACACTGCTCACACTAGAATTGGCGTGGCATCTTAGAGTCCATTTCATAGCCACAGTCACAGTCCACAGCCACAGTTCACACATTTAGCAGAGTCCCACGATGGAACACATTCCCTGTCCTCCGAAGGCTTCCAGGGCTTTGATCATGGTCTCGAACACCTCATCTAGGATCTGGGGGCACTCATCTCCGGGCCAGACCTTGCAGATGAGAGTGATGGCTTCGTTCACGAGGGTGTGGAACTGCTTGTTCTTCACGATGCCGTTGATGATGGCGTTGGAGGCCATGGTGCACATGGTGCACAGAGGCCCTCCCTCAACATCGTTTTCCAGGAAGAACTTAGGGCAGGCGTTCAAAGTGGCGCAGGTGGCGTTGGGGTTCAGGTTCTGGAGGCCCTGGAGAGCTTCTTTGATCACTCCGTTGAGACCAACTTTGCAGAAGGGAATTTTGAGGCTGTTACAGACTACGTCGGTGATCTTGGAGAGCATGTCAGCAACTTCCTTGTCAGCAGCAATGTTCCTTATCTCCTGGATGCCGTCAATGCAGATGTCGCAGACCGCGGAGTCCGCGTCCACCATGAGGAGGTTGACACAGGCACCAGCCTTCTTGCAGAGAGTGGCAGGGTCGAAGAGGAAAATCAGCTGCTTCAGGATGGGGTCAACGACTCCTTCGATGAGCTTGGCACAGGTGTCAGACTGTGCTCCAGCAACAGCAATGCAAAACTCGTTGACAGCGATGTGGACAAGATCCTCAGTTTCATCAGCCTTCAGGATAGCTTGGATGAGGTCAAAAGCATCCATGCAGGCTTTGCAACCTTCGTTGTCTTCCACATAGGTGTTAACATTCAGTGTCTTGGCCACGGCTGGGCATACTCCAATTTGTCCACAAACAAAGCTTGGGGTGGCAAGTTCTTTGAGGGTGTCAATCAGCTGTCCTTTCAGGAAGCTCCCAATGTCCAGGCATCGGTTCTGTCCGATTCCAATAGCAGTGCAGGTCTGGTTGATGGCAATGTCCATGATGTCAGAGAGTTGACTGGAGGCAAGGATTCCCTCCAGAATTCCGAATCCGTCTTTGCACAGGAGGCATTCCACGTCGGATGCTTTGCCAGCCATCCACTGAGGAGCAGGGCAGGCACCAGCGAACCGGCAGAGGGCACCCACATCGAACATGGGGAGGATGTTTCCGAGGATCTCATCGACCACATTGGTTATCATGGTCTCACACATCTCCACTGTGTCTCCTCCGATTGCGGAGCAGGTTTGGTTGATGGCCACGTGGATCAGGTCCTTCATGTCCTCAGAAGAGAGGAGCATCTTGAGCATGTCCAGGGAGTCTTTGCAGGCCCTGCAACCTCCGTCACTCTCCACGGGGGCAGCTTCCAGGGTGGCGTTCTGTGGGCACAGGTACTCATGGGGGAAGATCTCCATCTTTTCACAGTAAGGGGCCAGATCCAGGGACTTGAAGATCTCATCAACGACATCAGATCCATATTGGGTGATGGTAGCGCTGCACTTGCTCTTCAGGGAAGAAGGCAGGAGATCGCAGACCTCCTGTGCAGTTTCCAGGACCATCTCTTTAGTGTCATCGTCCAGCATCCTCATGTTCATTTCCTGGCCCATGAACCGACACACGTCACAGAGGAAACTCTGTTGGGGCTTTTGATGCACCGCAAGGGTGGCTGCCACAAGGCAAGCTATCAGGACCGCAACTTTCATTTCTATCCTCAATAGGGAAACTGTGGTTAATGATAATCAGTATTTTTTAATCAAATAATCGAGGAAAATAACTTCAAGGCTGAAAATTTATCAGAGCATCAATAAATTTTTTGTCTAAAAGCATATAATTAACAATTTACAGATTTACGCATTCAATTCATTCTAGAGATTGGCACCACCGATAAACTAATTGGGTTTTATTGAATCCATTGGCATTAGTTAAAATTGCTCGACATGAAAATGCCGAAAGCTTCTGGCGAGTGAGAATTGTAACGAAAAATAAATCGTGTTTGACCGTAACTGAGCTGAACAGAAATATTATTTTCCCAGTCACGGTTTTCTTATCACCATTATATTCCTTTATTTCTTATCGAGATAACAGGCAAGCATCACGAGGTTCCTCGGCTAGAATTTCTAATTTCTAAATTAAATCAGTGATAAAACCACCCCTCATTAGTGAAGCCCTTAGTCTCATGATAAACGCGCGGTGTGGACTGCTGCAGCGGAAGTCACGTGACCCGCAATGCGCACCTGTTTTTCAGGGATATCAAATTTACAGATTGCGTGCGAAGAGTATGGGCTGTTCGGTGGCGTTAATTCTCCATTCTAAGCTATGATAATGAAGTTATTCTCCGTGGCCCTCTTATTTTCTATGCATCAAGTCTCTAAGTCAGGTATGCAACGTACTGTTTTCCAACCCGATATCTCTCATTTCTTCCTAATAATCGAAATATCTGATTAAAAGTTTGATAAATTTTGACCATCGAAGCTGCTAGTTCGTTACGTCGAATACAAGTTACATGGTAGGATGCTGCACGGAAGTTTGTCTTGCGTCAGAGATGAGCAATAGAAATTTGAAAAAATGTTACCTTTTAAGGGGAGTCTTTAAATTTCCTTGAATCTGTCACCACCTTCTTGCGTGTACTTCAGAATTACTTCACTCAAGGTACCTTACTGGGTCTTTCTAGATTCTCACAAATTGCTGCTTAATTTCCAAAAGCCGTTTCTACCAGTCTCCTTCTAGAAAAATAATTGATTTGGAGTTGGTGGTAAGATTACTTCCGAAATTGAAACTTCAAAAAACATAGTTAAGTATCTTCTAAACACTTATTTAGTTCTTTAATTGTTTTTAAGCCACCATAGTAACAATTTACAATTAGCAGTCACAGGGGATCAGGCCCTCGGATAAAGAATTCTGATTACTTAGAAAGTTAGAAAAGAAGTAAGACATCTCCTTTACAGTTAAAAATGCAGAATGATTTCAAAATTTATAGACTAGCAAAATTTTAAAAATATTTCCTTAGCACTTCTCAAGTCTCAACTCGTAACAAGTTTAAAATATCAAGAAGTGATGAGTGATCTCAAATAAGAAATTATCAATCCCCGTAAGAACATCGCGTGTTTGATGTAGTTTTCACATGACTATGGAGCTCCTTTTCTGTATGATAGAATAATACCACGATTGTGTCATGGTTATAGTCAGCTACTGTAGTCGCAATCAATTCTTACGGTTAGTAGGATGGCACTGAACCTTCCACTCCATAACATGGTCTCTAGTTTCAGTCATTAAGTCATGTGTACGCGATTTTTAAGAAATCAATGCAACCCGTAATTTCAATTTTACTGGTGGAATTTTACTGCACATGCTCAGAGCTCACATGGGCAAATGGTATGGTCGGCACTCGGCATTCGCGAAAGTAGAAGTGGAACATCCATCTTCTTACTCCTTTATTCATTGTATCTTCAGTAATAGTTTCATGGTGATACGTCATAGTGAAGGATGCAAGCCGCAAGGATCTCAGAGTCAGGGTGAAGTGATATCAAAAGATGAAAGTGAAAGTGTGTTGACAGGGTTAAAAGTGGTATCAGGTTGAGTGGTGTCAGAGTGAAGTGGTGTTAGGATGGAGTAATGTCGAAGTGGAGTGTCAAACGGAAATGGTATCTACATGCAGCAGTGTCAGGGTTGAGTGGTTTCATTCAGAGCGTAGTTGTGTCAGAGAGAAGTGGTGTCAGTTTGAAGTGGTGTCTGGGTAAATTGGTGTCAATGTGGAGTTGTGTCAGGGTGAAGTAGTGTCAGTGTGAAGTGGTATCTTGGTTGAGGGGTTTCAGAGCGAAATTGTGTCAGAGAGAAGCGGTGTCAGTGTGAATTGTGAAGTGGTAACTGAGTTAAGTGGTGTCAAACTGGAGTTGTGTCAGGGAAAAGTGGTGTCAGTGTGAAGTGGTGTCTGCGTTGAGTTGTGTCAAAGCTAAATTGTGTCAGAGAGAAGTAGTGTCATTGTGAAGTGGTGTCTGAGTTAAGTGGTGTCAAAGTGGAGTTGTGTCAGAGAGAAGTGATGTCAGTGTGAAGTTGTGTCAGAGAGAAGTGGTGTCAGTTTTTAGTGGTGTCTGGGTAAAGTGGTGTCAAGTGTAGTTGTGTCAGGGTGAAGTGGTGTCAATGTGAAGTGGTATCTTGGTTGAGTGGTTTCAGAGCGAAGCTGTGTCGGAGAGAAGCGATGTCAACTGTCAGTGTGAATTGTGAAGTGGTAACTGAGTTAAGTTGTGTCAAACTGGAGTTGTGTCAGAGAGAAGTGGTGTAAAAGAGGAGTGAAGTGTCAGTGTGAAGTGGATTCCGAGTTCAGTGGTGACTGGTGTCAAAGTGAAGATGTGTCAGAGAAGTGGTGTCAGAATGAAGTGGTGTCTGCGTTGTTTGGTGTCGAAGTGGAGTTGTGTCAGAGAGAAGTGGTGTCAGTGTGAAGTGGTGTCAGAGCAAAGTTGTGTGAAGTGGTGTCAGAGCGAAGTTGTGTCAAAGCAAAGTTGTGTCAGAGAGGAGTGTTGCCAGGTGTCTTATATAGTGTCTACTGTCTTTATAGTGTCTTTATAGTGTCTTTATAGTCTAATTTTATCTTCTTAATTTGGCTGCATGCTAGACATACTGATCATACAGTTGTGACATGAGTAGATAGACATTGCTATAACTTTAGTACTTTATCGGTTGATTGTTATTGTGTGCATTCACAGAATTGTTGACACTATAGGTAATAGTGGTTATGGGTTTCAAAATGAAATTATAGTCAAGTCATGAATTCTGTGTACACCGTGGTTTATATTAGTGTGATTCGCTATTGCTTCCCCGTCATGATTCGGTTAATCTCGAGGCTTTGATTGCAGAAATTGCTGGCTCGTTTCCAATTATAGGCTTATTGGTACTTCTTTAATTCCCTGACAAAAGCCCCCCCCCCCCACAGATCACATAAGCCTCGCCGGACAAGAGCCCTCCTAATTACTCCAACCATAACCCTAACAGTTAACACTAACACAAACCCTAACAGCAACCATGGCTCTAGCCCCAAACCCTAACCTCACAAACTGATGTACAAGTAGATGCTCATGGGGTAGGGCTTTTGTCCGCTCACCACTTCTTAACTTGTATCGATCACATCGTAGCACAACTCAGAATAGTTATTTATGGTTCTACCTAAACCGTTCAAATTTGTTGCCGTTTAGTTGTATCCCTGATTTCATTGATTGTTTCCTCGAAAGCTGTTCATATCAATCCCTTCCACAGAAAAATAAGAATCGTCCCTCGTCCCACCAATTTCCGATTTGTTCCATTAGAGGAATAAGACATGGAGAGCAATTCGACCCATTCCCTCCCATCTGCCATTGAATGCATGGATTTGACGTGAATAGTGTATTGAATAAATATGTAGAATCTTCAAAGAATATATTTCACACGATTCAGAGCATTTTGGATTTTTGGAGATTAAAATTCATAAATAGATAAATATCACTGATTTTAGACAAAACTTCCAAAAGAACTTAAAACTTTTTTCAAACCATTTTTCATAAATAATTTAATAATTCATTATGCAATAAACTTATGCAATAAACTTAATCGTAAGCAATTATAACATTATCTCAAACATCACTATCCCACAGTCCTTGACTTGCACCACTAAGCGAAGTACCCAATCCTGATGGTGATGGAAGGTCGGGGAGGTCGGATGTACTCCCCCTCCTTGCCCTCCTTCTCAAACCAGTCCTTGAGGGTCTCCAGCTCCTCCATATGTCTGAAGAACATGGTCACGGGCTTGTTGTTGATTCCCGCGAAGCACCGCGGTACGAAGGTGCGCAGATCGTAGAGGCACGCGTACGCGAGGAAGTCCGCGTAGACGGGCGTGGGTCCGGTGATAAGGTCGGAGGGAGGGTCCGTCTCCGTGGCGATCATGATGTTGAGTTTGGGCAGGTTGAGGCGCATCCGGCGGCTGAAGCGGTTCTTGGCGTAGTTGTCGTCGAAGGAGACCTCTCGTTCAGGGTCGTAGCAGACCTTGTTTATCATCCACGTCATTCTGAGGGCCGGGATGTTACGGATTAAATGCAGATATTTCAATTAACTAGTACTTTATTTATTCTCTTTTGACCCAATCTGTGAAATCAGTGGATATTCTGAATGTTTGCAGGCAGTTGAATTGATATTCTCATTTATAGATTATCAATACATCCATTGGTCATGTAATGCGTTATAGTTGAAACCTCGATTATTAAAGTTATTAAAGTTATGCGGCTTCACCCTTATGTATATAGTTTGTCCTTACCGTGATGCCAGTTTTTGCTTAAAAGTTATCATGACTATCGTTGCTCTGTGTTTAATCTCAATGATAATAGTGCGATGCACTAATAGTCTAATGTAGTGCTAATAGTCTAATCATTAGACTCTCGGATGTACTGGTACCTTAGCAGTGTCCCATCTGGCCTGGTACTTGATAAAAAGGCTCATAACTTATCATCCTAACGCAGATCCTACTAGTCTGCTGTGCATAAAAAGGCTTATAACCTTTTCTATAATATGCACAGGAAAGTAGGCGATGTGGCCTTGACAATTCATCATTTAAATGTGTTATAATGACGTCAGCAGTGACACATCCCAGTTGTAGTGGGTTGTAGTAGGACGTGCGACCTTTTATTACTCGTCCTAATAATATTCATATTGAGCTGCAATGTCTACTTGTCCCCCTTACACATACACAACTCACACACAACTCACTCACACTGGGCTATACTGCCCCCTAGTCTTAAAAAGGCTCCCTTAAAAAGCTTGGTGGGGTTTCTGGTTCGATAATCTGTGTAATGGCATGCACATTGTACACACGTACACACACGTACACCTACAGACACGTACCGGTTCATGAGGAAGAAGAGCTCAGTCTCGATAGCCTCGCACCGAACCAAGTCCTCGTGAGTTTTGGGCATGAGGTTGAGTATCCAGCCCAGGGAGCGACACAGGACGAAGTCACGAGTTACTTTGCCGTCCAGGTCGTAGATGTGTACGAACTTGTGATCTGAGGGGAGTAAGTCAAGTTGGGCAAGCAGTCTGTGCATTTAGTACTTTAGAACTTTAAAAGTCCCTTTTCCACTGATAAGACTTGATTTTCGTGTGGATATCAGCATACCTTGCAAATGTTTTAATACCCTTGTCCCAAACCCTATATTTACAGTACTGGTATAACTTTCAGAATAGCTATAAGACAAGCAGTTGACAGTAAGTTGACGATAATAATGATGAGAAGAGTTAAGTCATTATTGTCAGTTATAGTAAGATATCGGCTCAGGGCAACTTGGTTCTTCGGTTGAAATTGTTAAAACGTCTTTGTACATTCACTTAGTTGCAAAGTGACAATTACTATTGGTGAAAATTGCTGAAAATTGCAAATCCAAAGTCGTTTCCAATGTGAGATTTTCACTCCTAGTGAGCTTTGCCCTTGTGTTACTATTCGGGTATAATTCTCGATGAAAGAACGATGTGGAAATAGCTTGATTGCCCTTTCCCTACACCCGTCCGACATGACTCTTTTACTACGAAGACTGCAATGAGCGGTAATCATTTACAATTTCCATAATCATGTCACCCGGATATAATACTTTAATAACCCCATTCTTTTTGACAAACTTTTCTACTATTGCTCACAAACTTTATGCACCTTGCCCCCTCCTCATACCAGTTACCTTGCTGCTCATCAGTCAGTGCGGTGTCGCACCCTCTTACCTTGCTGCTCATCAGTCAGTGCGGTGTCGCACCCTCTTACCTTGCTGCTCATCAGTCAGTGCAGTGTCGCACCCTCTTACCTTGCTGCTCATCAGTCAGTGCGGTGTCGCACCCTCTTACCTTGCTGCTCATCAGTCAGTACAGTGTCGCACCCTCTTACCTTGCTGCTCATCAGTCAGTGCAGTGTCGCACCCTCTTACCTTGCTGCTCATCAGTCAGTGCAGTGTCGCACTCCTCTTACCTTACTGCTCATCAGTCAGTGCGGTGTCGCACCCTCTTACCTTGCTGCTCATCAGTCAGTGCAGTGTCGCACCCTCTTACCTTGCTGCTCATCAGTCAGTGCAGTGTCGCACCCTCTTACCTTGCTGCTCATCAGTCAGTGCAGTGTCGCACCCTCTTACCTTGCTGCTCATCAGTCAGTGCAGTGTCGCACCCTCTTACCTTGCTGCTCATCAGTCAGTGCAGTGTCGCACCCTCTTACCTTGCTGCTCATCAGTCAGTGCAGTGTCGCACCCTCTTACCTTGCTGCTCATCAGTCAGTGCAGTGTCGCACCCTCTTACCTTGCTGCTCATCAGTCAGTGCAGTGTCGCACCCTCTTACCTTGCTGCTCATCAGTCAGTGCAGTGTCGCACCCTCTTACCTTGCTGCTCATCAGTCAGTAGTCAGTGCGGTGTCGCACTCTCTTACCTTGCTGCTCATCAGTCAGTGCAGTGTCGCACCCTCTTACCTTGCTGCTCATCAGTCAGTGCAGTGTGACACCCTCTTACCTTGCTGCTCATCAGTCAGTGCAGTGTCGCACCCTCTTACCTTGCTGCTCATCAGTCAGTGCGGTGTCGCACCCTCTTACCTTGCTGCTCATCAGTCAGTGCGGTGTCGCACCCTCTTACCTTGCTGCTCATCAGTCAGTGCGGTGTCGCACCCTCTTACCTTGCTGCTCATCAGTCAGCCAGTGCGGTGTCGCATCTTCGTCCATGTTGGGGGAGTGTATCTCCGGATCGTAGGTCACTCCGGCGTACCGTAACATCATCTTAGCCACCTTGGGCAGGTCCTCGTACTCTATCTTCCCAGACACTTTGTACGCAGGGTTGCGTGTGCTGTCGTACTCTGATAGGGAGAAGGGACTGGGTTTTATATTGTTTTATCCTTGCAGAGTAAATATAATAGGCATTCAATATTCATTGATCGGAATGCAAACTTACAGTCAACTCGAGCTCTGATCGGTCAATACATCATTGTTCATTAGCCCGCAAATGATTTCGAACGATATGAGTGAACTATGAGTAAACGGTGAGCTAATAGTAGGAGAAACAAGCCGCTCATAATGATAAACCTTGGCAAGGTGATGATTATCATCTCTAGAATTTTCTAATTATATGTTTGTAACTTTAAGAATAGTCGACGCTGAATGCATGATCATTCAGGCACAGCACATTGCTTAGTCGACACATTTTGACACTCCATCTCTTCCAACAACTTTTCGTTTGTTTGTAAATATTTGCTGCATGTTCCGTACGGTATATTCGGATTAGAACCTTTTGACCTTCGTAGAGTGGAACTTTTTTGCCTTATACATAGCTGAAATTCGCCATGAGGAATCAAACGAAGAAAACATAATATATTTTTGACAACGCTCTTTCTCCCGACAGTAAATATGTGTCCTTTTTTTTTGAAATTTTTGACTTTAAGTTGTCATAAAACACCTTGAATAGCTCGGGTTTAGCTTATAATTAGGTATTCGCCAAACGGACCTGGAACATATCTGGCCTACCGAGAACTGCGCACCAAAACACTACGGTGTTCAGGTCGCACAGGAAAAATAGGCGATGGTTACTGGTGAGGGTAAGGGCTAGGAACGTGCCTATTGTTTCTGTATGACGAAGCTCTTATTACTAGCACGACGTGTTATGTACTGTTGTAGCATGTTGTATGGAGCGTTACCAAGTCCTCATGATTACAATTCTGTAATTGTGAGTAAAGGTCAACATGTTACTGTGTGATAATTGATAATGATTATATGGCTACAATTATTACCACTACAATGGTTACAATGTGATTTGTTGTGGCAGCGCGTGTACTAAGTTCCCTTTGACTGAATTTAACTGAACGCTGGCAGACAAAATTGGGCGGCGTGATTCCATCAACACACCGTTATAAACTAAGATAATGACGCCAATCTCAACCGTCTAGTCGTATTATTCCTGTGAAGCCTATTGTTACGAAGAAGCGTCATGTCAGGCTCTATGAGACTTTACCATGCACCATTAAGTGGACAAACAGCTTTGACACTTGCTTTAGTTAACTAGTTTGTCAGGCCAGTTCAATTCACGATCAGTTGTTTTTCAGTTCTTGACAATAATGATAATCAAGTCACGCTGTTGGAATTTATGAACAGTACGTTAACCAAGTGGTAAAATTTGATGTGCAGATCATAAGTCTCAAGTAACTTAGGATTGGCTAAGATTTTTTTATAAGCGACAATTTATGGTAAGCTAGAATTCATGGTCATGATATGCTTTACTTTCTAGAATTCATGGTAGGAAAAATTCATGGTAGGTTAGAATTCATGGTAGGTTAGAATTCATGTCAAGCTAGAAGTCATGGGGTGCTAGGATTCATGGAAGGCTAGAATTTATGTTAGTCGTATGATAGAATTGCTGGCAAGGCAGAATTCATGGTAAGCTAGAATTCATAATTCATGGTCATGGTATACTAAAATTCTTGGTAAAATAGCTTACTTGAATTCATGCTTTGCTCGAATTCACGGTAAGCTTAAATTCATGACATGCAATGGTAAGCTAGATGATATGGTAAGATGGTAAGCTAGAATTCATGGTAAGGTTGAAGTTATTGTACGAACCTGCGCGGAAAGCATCGGAATCCATCTTTTGAAATTAAGCTCAAGGACTGATACGACGAACAAGTATACAATATCGATATGTTAACTTAGTAAATACTGAAATTTAATGTTTTACATTTCCTTTATATAACACGACGGGATTAAGTTGAAAGTTCTCGAATTCACACAATTTATCAGCTATAACGATTTTTATTAATCATAATAGATATAAATCAGGATGCAATTTAATTGGCGTAAGTATAACTAATTCAATTATGTAATCAGAGGTCGTAGGTTGGGAATTTAATAATATTTGATTGAAGGATTGATTGGAACAATTAAGTTTATCTGTTAATTGCATTTTGTGGCATCCTCATTTCGCATCAATTACCATGATAATTCAAATCATTTATGTTTGAATTTAGTTTCCTAAAATGAATGATTTTATAAATGATCTTATCCGACCTATATAATTGGCCTAGGGTATTTACTTACTTAAATCTCCTGATGGAATGTACAAAAGATGTCCCTCTTTCGGTAATATAAATTTGGATTATTAAATTAATCTTAACTATTTAGGAAGCACGCTGGGACTGCAGGGAATTTATAGTTTGACGAGCTTTTTATTGGCTATAACGTATCAAAATGCTCTGGGTGGCTATTGGGCGAATGCTTGTGGTGTCATTATCAGGGGTTGACATTGTGGATTTATGGTGTCATTGCTGGTCAAAACATACCGCGTACCTAGTCAGATGCAGCCGTAAAATCGTTATATTTAAAACTACTAAATGTTACTGTGGGAATTTTATCGAAAAATCTCAAATTAGAATTCCAGGTAGGTATCGTCGAATACTCAAAACATTTTAGGACATAGGGACACCATCCACTCGTGCAAACCGCCGATCCGGCGCCGAAAAGCGCCTACATATAAGCTTTGTTGGCGCCGATTTCTAATTTTTTTCGGCACTCATCGGTGTCGATAAGCGCTTATAAGCCTATAGACGCCTATAGAATTTTAGCCAATGATTTTAGGTCATTGGCCGAGAATTGATTCGGAACTCAGTTCAGGACTGTCTTAATTCATCGAAAAAAGAGGAAGAACATAGATTGTTAGAAATCAATATCGGCGCCTATAGGCGCCGATACGTAAGATAAAAACAGCATCAGCGCCTATAGGCGCCTATAGGCGCCTATAGGCGGTTGAAAACATAGGCGCCGATAAGAGGTCGAAAAGCGCCGAAAGTGCCGATAGGCGTTGCATAGGCGCTTATCGGCGCCGATAAGCGCTTATCGGCACCGATGACCGCGAAAAAATGGCTAAATGGAAAATATTAATTATAGCCGCCTATAAGCGGTAGCGCTTATCGGCGCCGGAAAAAAAACCTATAGGCGCCTACAGGCGGCGCTTATCGGCGCCGAATCGGCGGTTTGCATAAGTGGGATTGTGCCGACGGAGCCCTAGATGCCCTAGCAGTTACCTCGGTACTTGTTAATATTCTCTGATGCTGCGTACCAGAGACAATTTCTGTCTAATTATTTGGCAAATGAGTTTGCGCTACCCCAGGATCTCAACACAGTCATTGCCGTAGTAAACAAGTAAATATTATTATTAAAGCTGTGCGTGAAAAATGGGCGATTTGACGTCGTCAATTAACAATTTCAAACCTTGATAATTACAATTCTCATAACCTCCTTGTATTTGTATAATCATCGTAATCTTCCTAGATTTAGTGCGCTCACTTATGTTCATAAAACGAACTATTTTAGCATTATAATTGGTCTGCACATTGACGAAAATTGAAGAGTGCCTAGCACTTTCACCCTTTTACGATTGATAATTCATTAAACTTTGCCAGTTCACAGATCAATACGTGATTTATTGCTCTGCGAGGTTTTTGATTTGTTTATTCATTGACATAATTCACAACCAGAGTTCGTTTCACAGAATCACAGACTTTCATTGAAACTTCAAACACTCGCTGCCACGAATTTTATTATTTTGTCTCTGATGAATATTGCGAGTTGCAGCGAAATGCGTGCTATATTAAATGACAAATAACCACCAATGTGGTTATGAACACGGCACCATTGACCATCAGCCATCAAATGTAATAAATTTGATTCTGATACATCGAAACTTATTCTTAGTTCATTTTAACCCTCGTACAAAATTGCCAAAAGCTGGACAACAGAGCCCAAATCCCAATTTCTCAAATACACTTAAACCGATATGACGTATAAGAGTCTTACACAATAATCTAAAAATCAAGTCCCGTGAAAATCTCCAATCAGATATGGGGATAATGACAGTGGATTCCCAGCACATTGAAGTAGACCCATCCACACAAGTTCTCTCCGGTCAGATAAGGCATGGAAGCTGTCTCCATTACCGCCTCCACATACAAGTGAACCGTCACCTTGCAGCTGTCGGAGAGATGAGCCGTTTCACACGCATTGTCCAGGAAAGACTCCACCTTGGCCATGTAGGCTGGATCACTCAGGTGATCCAGGATGGAGTTCACTGTGTTCGCACACCAGATACACGTGTCCCATCCTGGAGCGGGGGAGTTGTTGTGTGCTGCTCCCTCTTTCGTAGGGAATTCCCCTGACTGTTACCACAGAATCCCATCAGAATGCATCTCTCACTTGGGTCCTCCACCATTGCCCTTACCCCTTCCAGATACCCAGTCACCTGCTTCCTACAGTCGCCTACAAAGGGCAGGACCTCACAGAGATGCACTGCCATATTGCTGGAGAGGTGGTCAAACACAGCCCCGTCTTGGAGAAGTGAGTCTCTCAGTCCTGTCACGGAGTTCACACATAACTCACACGGAGCTTCAGATGGTTCATCTCCGAGGAGATAGTCTGAGGATTTGTCTGGTGTACCTCGGTGGAGAGGATCTTCCTCTTTCCTCTTTGTTTCCTCATTTGTTACCGATTCTTCATTAGTTGCAGCGTCCTCATTTTGCGGGATTACTCCATTTCTTGACACTTTGATTGTGTGAGAAGCTGAGGTAGGAAAACCATAAACGAAGAATTGATGTTGTTGAGCCAGTAGCATGATCAGGAGTAAGTAGATATGCATCCTGAGCTGGATAAAAGGACCCGTCACATATTACGTCAGCAATTGTCGCCATTTCACACCACCCCCCCCCCCCTCTGTCAGCCTACGTAGACTGCATTGGTATTTATTTGAGTACAATTTGGGCTTCTTCGGGTTTAAAATGACATCTGTTGGGAGTGGAAATCAGCAGAACCCTGGCCCCCTTTCCATGTCAGCAGTTAGCATCATTCAGCAATGGGAAACCAGTCTCCTTCTTCAAGGCTGCTGCCGTAATATGTGACGGATCCAGTGATTATAAAGGACTATTAAAGTATTAAAGAACTAGCAGGCCCGTTGGACCTGAATTATATACACAGCTCACTCGGCAGTGCTACGCAGCACCAAGTTTGTAAATTTCAAACCCCACAATTGAAATTCATTGGATACCTTTTAGTTTTTACCGCATAAAAATTCCAATGATAAGATCAAAAGGTTTGACGAAAAAAATCAAATGACAAATATTAGATTTTATGAAGGAGCATAGTGTAAAATAAAACGAGGCTCAATTCTTGTTTGTCCCGAGCCTCGTTTTGCCGGATTTTGCAGGCGCTTTATATCCCTCTCCAACGTACTACTACTTGAAATTACGCGCGCATGTAATGGCACGTGGGAAAATTTGGTCCGATACACGTGCCAAATCATTGCGCGCGCTCCCGCCAATTCGTAGAACTCTTTGTAGATTTGGTCATTTTGTTTGCGCGCCATTTCATCACGAGTTGCCCCATTTTTGTTACGCATCACATTTTTTTGATGTTGATATCGAATGACAAACCATTGTACAATTGTTGCACTTTCTGGTTCATGTTGCCTTACACCGTCCCTTTATTTCATGATTTCAAAGAAGTCAAGGCATGGAAAAGATTGATGAGTTGATAGGAGCAGAGTGTAAAATAGAAAATAATGAGGTTCTGCCTCCTACTCTCCTAGAGCGAATTCTTTTGAATGACTTATAAATGTGTACTTTGTGAGCTTGTTACTGGTCACAGTCAACCGATCATAATTCTATAATTGTTGCATCTATATTATTCGCATGGAACATTATTTGCTATTTTATACCTATTCTGTAAGCACGGAACGCGTTTGTAGTTATTGCCTTATTGGTTAGTTGTTATTGGTTAGAATCAAATATTAAACTCAATAAATCATGCCGATGGCTTGACAATTATATAATAAATTCACATATTTAATCCGGTTTCTGAGTTTCGTTCCTCGCCTCCCGATGATATGCTCATTTGGCCTGGTGAGCTATGTATTCTGCATAGGGCCACTATATGTAAACGATCTGATAATCGGGTTGTAATCAGGGGAACCTGGTGTGGTTTTTATCGATTACAGGCAAGTATAATATACCTATTCCTAGATTGTGTTATCGGATAACCGCCAGTAAATTACATGCTCCTGCTATTGTGAACTGTCATTCTATACTTCATGTTTTGCTACGATCATCAGCTCCGTCATCATCGTTTGGCTGTGCAGTTCTGTGCTGTAATCAGCTCTGTTTACCTTCACACTGGGTTAATAAACCTGTATAGTCTTAAACCTGTATGTGTTGTACGTTTCTTGCACAATTTACGGACCTTGAAAAATTGCGGTGCTTTGAAGTTTGAAATTGTAATTTGCCAAAATTATCAAGTTGTCGAATTTTTAATCAGGAAAAACTCGCCATTGCACGTGCAGTTGGAATTCAAAACTCAAAAAGAACATCAATGTCAAGCAAGATTCTGCCGAATGGCATACAACACAACCGTTGATTAATGTATGTGACTTCACTACAGAATCAGGTGACTGGGAAACCGTAAGAAGCATTTCCACCCTTCTAAAGTTCTAAGGTAGAATTTCATTCGAGCACATCGGCAATATAGGTACCGTTACATGGGTCAGGGAAATGTGTGGTTTTTTGCAGTGAAAGTATAACCTTATTACTTTCAGGTCACTTGGACATTGACCAATCAGCGTGCGATTAAATCGTGAAACTCGCCCGCTGATTGGTCAATGTCAAGACGATTTCGGGATCCTATTATATGGGTAAACTTATACGGTGCAGATTATAATATACGAGGGTTATGCAGTCTATTATTTGTGGAAGCAGCCACAAGCAAAAACACGATGTGAATAAAATGAAATTAGAATCAATATACCATTTTTCTCGTGAAGCATCTCTCATTTTAGCATTTTGTTACCTTATCATTCACTTCAATGTTTCTTGTATTTCAGTGGTGGTATCATGTTAGAACTTTGTACTGAGTAACAGTGCAACCCGAGACCCTCTTCTCTAGTCACGTGACTTTCAAGTATAGTGTTTGGAATTATAGGCTATTTTACGACGTCAGTTCTCCGTCATTAACCGTAATATAAAGTAATAAGATCGTCACTTATCACCACCGTCTGGATTAATATATTCGCGTCAATGTGAGTTGTAAGTAGAGCCAAAGAATAATCGTCGTAAAATTTTCATGATTATTCCCCGGATTTTTCTTCCGGGAATTTTGGTTTTTTCTTCGAAGTTTAGGGGGGAATTCTTGGGAGAAAGCACGATGTATTTATGAAGATGTGCTGGATACTCGCTTACTGATATCGCGTCGTAACCATCATCATTTCATTGCTTTTCCATTACTTTTATCTAAAATGAGACCTTACAATTGCAAATATTTCTATTAAGCTTTTACTTCTGTATACTTTACTGCGGCATTGAGAAAATTGCGCTCAAAGACATTAGACACACATCAGTCACTTCAAATGTAAGAAGTTTTCCATTATAACCCGTGTGTAGGTACACCATGTATTTGAAGTCTTTGAGATGTGAGACTTAAGGTAGAGCTATTTCCTGTGATACTATCTCATGAGGCAGCCTGCATTGAGTCTCTGAGGGTACCGCCAATACACTTCATCCGTGTTAGTGCTCCACTGCATTCTTTGTGCCCTCGTAACTCGGTATCTCCGGGCATCGTCAGCACACCATTCTAACGCATGGTAATGACGTCGTCAGCACATCATTCATATGCATGGTAATGACGTCACTCTCTACCGCCGATGTGCCTTCGGCCGAATCTGCTATCTGTGGGTTCCGATGCTTCTATTTAAATCTTATCCTATTTTGTCTACGTTATTTCGAGCGAAGATCAGAATATATTATCGATTTACATATTCATATCCTGATGCCATGTCTCATTCCAAGATTTTATTTCATTTCCAAGACTTTTCGAAGCAGTTCTTTCCATCTTTCTGAAACATGAATGGCGTGCGGATAATTCCGTTTTATATTCGAAGTTATAATCAGTACTCAGTTGTTGAGGTAAAATACTTTGACTATAGACATTAAATAGTTAAAACACGTATACCCAAAATAATACTCAATATAAACGCGTTTAAAGCATAAACAGCAGCTAATGCGATTGGCTATTGTTTACCGACTAGTGAAACGTGCTGTTTAAATTTTATACTATTTACTGCTTAGCATTCTGTTATATTATTCAACTGTTTGCCAAATATCTTATTATAATTATCTAGCTGCACTTCTCACTTCTCACCTCTTGCTTGCTTTCTCATGAGGAAATTCTATATCGGGGTTTCATTGAACATTTGAACAGGGGCCGCGCAAAAAGTCCCCCGAGTTATAAATAAGGGTTAGGCCTGGGTTTGGGTCGGGGGTCTGATTAAGGGTTATGGTTTGCAATAGGTGATCTTCTTATCCGTCCATCCTCTCGACTGTATGATCCCCTTCGGCTCTCTCCTTAAAACTTGATAAGTCCCTTCCCCTATAAAATTAGATATCACAATTGTACTAAAATTCTGTACCCCGGTTTTTGATTGGAATTCTAGGTTAATCTTTACGTAATTTGACTCAATGACTCGATTTGGATAAATGTCAATTCACAATAATTATGATAGTTTGATTCACAGTTTGATTGCTAGCTTCACAGTTTGATTGTAAGATTCAAATTTTGATCGTTTGATTCACAGTTTGATTGTTATATTCACAGTTTGAACTTTGATTGTTAGCTTTACAGTTTGATTGTAAGATTCAAATTTTGATCGTTTGATTCACAGTTTGATTGTTAAATTGACAGTTTGATTGTTTGATTCACAGTTAGACTGTTAGATTCACAGTTTGATTGCTAGATTCACATTTTGATTGCTAGATTCACAGTTTGATTGCTAAATTCACAGTTTGATTGTTAGATTCACAGTTTGATTGTTAGATTGTTAGATTATTGCAGCCAATGTGCATGTCCTTGGAAGTCGTGACATGATCTAGCCCTCCTCTCGCATGCCAAGGAACAATAGTCAGGGGTTATACTATTGTTAGGAACATGATATTGGTAAGATCTGTACATCTGAGATATGCACATAATCATTTGCACTGCACTGGGACAAGCTCCTCCTGTTGAATGACCTATCCGCTGTCGTTTGATATGACAAACCTTCCTTCTGCCTCGTTTTTAATACCCCTCAGTGTAATGTTCTGAATAGATTTACAACAGAGTATTACTGTTAGGTACAAAGTTGATATTGTTGCAAATAAATTTGCTTCAATCTCTTATCAAGGTTCTTCGAAAATCGAAGGTCATCCTCAAATTGTTCATAGCAATTGACAGACCTGAATTGCAGATGCACTACCGTAATATGTAACTTATGACCACTGAATTACAATTTTAAGAGGTCAATTTTAAGAATATTTGTAATTCTAAAAGATTCGGTTGTTTTAAAATGGTTGGTTTGTTTTTCTATTCGCTTAACAACGAAGAAATTAAATGATAAGTATAACGTGTGTTGGAAGAAACGTGTTTTGCTAGCATTCAAAATTTCCCATTCGTATTGTGGAATTATTACAAAAATGCCATGAAAAGTAAAAGACACTGAACTCTAGCTACAGTCCTCAATATATCCCGTGCTAGACCGTGATAACGCCGTCACCGCTTATCGGTAAGCATATTTATACGGCCAGGAATTCATAACAGTGTGCGAATCCTAGTCACGCATTTTAGGCAATTAGACGCAATGCCGCACTAAAAATATCTACCTATGTAGTATATGATATGCTGTAAAATAAATTTAAACTCAAAGTTTAATAATTTTAGTTTTTCTCGCGATATATTATGCTTTACGGCAAAACGCCCTGTGAATTTCCCACCTTCCCACTAATTTTAAATGGTAGTTCTTCGGTTGCTTTTCCACTTCAGTACTCATCCTTCAAGTTACGATTCTTCCCAACTCCTGAGCTTTTGCAGCCACTTTCATGAGATTCAAATATTCGCTTGAGTAAAGAAAGTTATCCAATTCCTTCCGTTGAAAGAGGGCGGTGAAAATTCCATAATTTTCAATTCCACCGAATACCTGAATGAATGTTTAGCCTTTTTTGTTAAATTGTCAAAAGCTGTACCGTTTAACCTGATGTGTAACTTCAAAACAATGAACATATCAACAATATGAACATTAGACGTAAACAACGCTTTATTGTTGTGATTACATTGTACCAAACCTTAAACTTTTAACAGAATTGTAATTTATCTTTGTCCCTCGTTCTGCAAGAAGTAAGAAGTTTGAATGCTGTTTAAGCTGTTGTTTGTTTTATACGTGATAGTTTCATGCTCATGTGCGGAGCTTAACTTTCTCTATTTCTATGTTGCTAATGCTGTTCAACCTGGTGCACCCTTGCAGCTGTTTCTTTGATATATTGATATGTACTGATGGAGAAGTTATTGCATGATGTTGAATTGGGCTGTAGTTCTTCTTTATTTCCGTTCTTACACGAAATGGAAGTTTTTCATTCAAATTATGTTGCCATTTTGAAGCGTACGTTCAAATTACCCCTAAACTTCCCAATGAAATTTAACCCAACTACCACTGCACAGGATGGATACCTGGACCATGGTTTAGCATGGTATGTCACCGGAGCGAGGGTGCCCCACCGCCCACCAAACCAGGAGAACCAGGCAGCAATACCACCCCCAGACCAGGCAGCAATACCACCCCCAGCAATACCACCCGAGTAAGACGTAAGAATGTAAGGTGTTGTGAGGTTTGGCGGGCCATCGCCAGAGTCTTCAGCTGCTGCAAAAAGAGCGACCAGTCGTACAAGGAGAAGAATGGGGATGCTAATAGCATCAACACCAATTGCACCAACAGTAGCAACACCAGTAGCAACAATAACAACAACAATTGCAGCAACAACAGCAACAATAGAAATAGCAACAATAGTAACAATCATGTGAGTCAGGGTAATGCTGAAAATAGGTTATGATCGATTATAATATTTTGATGTCATGTATTTGTCTTCTTGACGCCACCGGTGATTCTGCTATTTTGGCTTAACTAATAAGACTGCTAATAAGCATAACTTTCAACTATCTATTGTCTAACTGTCTAAGTGAGTTTTAAACTTTTTACTTTTCTGCAACAATACTTCCTGCAGGGGCAGAAAAAGAAGTCCCACCGTCCCATGGTATCCCTGACAGAGGAGACTATTGGAATGGGTTTACACAGACGTCTCACTGAGGATAAACAGTACGATGAGATCCTTCCCAAACTTGATCCCAAGGTAGGGATATTATATCAATACGTTTTAGAGATGGGGGACCAGATCCTTCCCAAACTTGATCTCAAGGTAGGGATATTATATCAATACGTCTCAGATATAGGGAGGGAGAAAGGTTTGTTTGAGATAATTTGTGAAGGGATTTCTTATTTTTTTAATGCCCATAAGAGTTATCGCGGGCAAAACACGCGTAAGTTTATCAATTCGCTCTCATAATATGTCACTGATCTTGATCTCTCAAGCATAGGTAGGTACTCGGTTATTGGTACTCATGTGGATTGTGGAACGAAGCATCAATATTGAACACGGAGCCAATCGAATGTAGAAAATTAAGATCGATAGGTATAGGAATTAGAATAGCACATTGACACCTTTCATGAGTGACGACTTGCCTCGACTCAACACGTCTGTGTTAGACTTGAATTATGCAGAATTTTGAGGAGATCCTGCAGGTGTCAAGGTATAAGTTTGGCAAATCTTCTTCAGAATCTCTAGAAATATGACCTATGAAGTCTCCATCAGCAGCTTTGTGGAGTCCGGCAATCAGCTGCATTAGTGCATTCACTGCATTCTTTTGCCCCATTGACGACCGCTGTATCGTCAGTCAAGATTGTATAGATTCTTTAACCCTTGAATGTCTTATTCTGTTTGGCTCCAAGTTCTAATCGTTAGAAAAGTTTCACAATCTCTGTCCGAAAGGGGGAGGCGGTTGCCTGTATTGCCTCCCCTGGCTACACCCCTGGTTCCATTTTTCTTGCGGTTCACAGTTATTTACGATTCGTGGCTATTAACAGTTTAGATTTATTTACTATTTACGATTATTCGTCGTTCGCAGTTATTCATGGTTCACAATTATTTAGGAATAGGATTCACGATTATTTAGGATTCACGGCTATTTATTAACAGCTGTTCTTTGTGATGCACGGTCACCGTATGGTAGATTCAAGGTTGAAAGTGCTGTATTACCCGATAACGCGTCGAGGATGGATAAACTAGCGTCGTAATTGTTGTTTTACTCGGTAGAACATGCTAAGATGTATCCACACATGACACCATTGTCCATTTGCCATAATGTTACGATGGTGAGTACCTACATCATACCACTCCGGATCGACAAATTAGTGACTTTATGTAACAATTTAGAATTGCGAAGTCGAACATCCAATCATTTTCCGCCTCCTCTGGGTATGAATATTCGAATATTTTCTTGTTAACCATGCCATGAATGTTCAGACTTCCATTATGTGGAGCTCTCTGAATGAAAGTATGAGCTCCATGATTATATACCCGAGCGGTGCAACTGTTTTAATTAATTTACAGATGAATGATGAACTTTATAATGTTAGATTACCTTACAAGCACAGAGAGGGTTGAAAGTACAAATGCCATAAGTAATTTCTCTGATTACAGTACTTTTGTGTCAGTATAGAACACTTAGTATAATATACCCCCAATCTTATTCTGAGTAAGTAATGAAGCTATTGGAGTATTGGGGTATTGTACCCTCTCTGATGGAAGAAGCAGTGCATTACAGATCTCAACTGTAATGCGTCTGGGTGGAGGGGCACACATAGTGTGTCCCGCTCACCCCTAATTAGGTTATTAATTAGGTAATTAATCAGTAACATAGTGATGATACTCATCTCACACACACTCCTTCTTCTTGATTGTTGTCTGATCAATAATATTAAATGGGTACCTTTCTCTGTCAAAGTGTGCATCTCACTGTATTATCACCGTCAGGCTTCGCATTGCAAGGGTTATTATAGGGGGCTTATAAACCCACCTTAGTCTGATGTCTTCATGGTGTAAGGGTAATTATACGAGTCTTACGAACCCACCTATGTCTCATGCCCTCATAGTTTAAGGGTTATCATAGGGGTCCTATAAACCCCCTATATGTCTGATGCCCTCATGGTGTTAGGGGTCTTATAAACCCACCTATATCTCATGCTATAAGCACTCACCCCAGGGGCTCGTTTCTCTGAATAGTAATTTCCTGGGCTTAAAGCCTCGGTTTAATTAAAGTAGGTGTGATTGCAGTATTATCTTGCTGTGAAGTACTGCTGGCGTTGTTATAAGGCTTGTTATTCATTGAACTGCCCATTTAATCTCACGTGGTAACCTTGCGTTAGCCGTACATTAACGTATTAAAGTGGCTGCTGTCTTGAGACTCAATTATATTTCTTTTAATAAGCTTGCTTAATGTTAGGACTTTCCCCGAACGGCCCGTCCAAGTACTCCTCTTCAACAATGAAGGTATTCAAGGTGAGTTTTCTTTATTTCTTCAATTTTTGCTCTCCTCTCATTTTTTTGTCAAAAAGGCATTGATGAAGAGTTAGCAGAATTATTGATGTATGTGTATTTTGTGCATACTAATTATCCGTACTCTTACATTTGAAACACTAGCTGCGCGCCGCAACAATTTGTTCAGTCATCGTCTTCTGTCTCAGACATGCAAAACTTTTCGTCAAACTTCCCCTTTATAAATCCCTCGCGTCAAGGTAACTCGGTTCGATTTACCTTGATGCACGTTCCACTTCCCATTTCCTTATGCATTATAATCACGAACAGACTTTATTGTTTTTTGAATTTCCATAGTGCAGGAAATGGGTGGAAATTAAAGCGCTCACCAATTGTCCAATTAAAAAACGTTAAGGGATACTCTTGTTTATAAGGGTTTAACTATTTCTTCTGCCTATGGAAATTTTTTGTAACACTTGTACGATTTTTTATAACTTATGCACAAAAATCTGATTAAATAAACCTTCATCAGAAAATCTATGTAATTCAAATTTGAAAGTATATTTACTATAATGCTGTTTAAGTTTAAGTAAATAATCGGCGTCCAAGTTTAGTAGCTATATTTTAGTATTTGCTTGTTCATAACATAAGGCAGGTATGGGCGGGGTGGGAAGAATTAAGGAATTGAGACGCACACAGACGGCGTTGAGTCAATTCCACGGGTTTTCACGTTAATTTCGTCAAAATTCAGTCTTGAATTTATTAGATTAATGCCATCACTGGGATGATTGTAGTATGGACAACATTAAAAAGCGAAAACTTATGTTTGAAAAGGCGTGGAATTCCTAATTCCTATCGACACTATGAGAAATGAAATGAATCTATCACGTAAGGTTTTGGTATTATGAAAGTGTGAAAGACCTCCCTGTCTCGTTCGAGAAATAGTAGACGATGCTTTCAACATCGCCTAATATTACTGGGCTTCACGGTACTCTCCGAAATGAACATGAACAATGAGGTTGGGCATCCACACTCTGTTCTCACAACTTCACAACTTATTAATCAATGCATCCTGTCGTATGGTGCATGGCACGCGTCTAAGCCTCAAATGGAGTAGTGTAGCTAGGTTATTCTAGAGGTATTCCAGCCTCCTTTTCTTCTTTGATCCTTTGAAGTGGCTGAGAAGCTTTCGGCATGTCTACAGATCCCATATACCTACTACAGTTGGTATTGTGCTTTACTGCCCGCATATTATCCCCATCATTATGGATATCATGGAGGATATTCAAGCTTTTTATGCTGGATTACCTTAGTACACTTAAGAACGGCATCACGTAATTTGCGCGCACTTTAAGATCGGAGCACTTTATTAGTGCGGTTTTTTATGAGTTAGAAAACGATGGGGAACTTTGAATAAATTTGAAATGTTCCTCTTTATTGGAAGACATCATATTCATAGGACCAATCGAAAATTTTGCAATAATGAAAATAAATCACATCTTCTACAGTAATAAGTTACCTATAGTGTCCAATACAATTTCTTTCTTTAACTATTTAAGTTTTAGCTAACGGTCACGATATACAGCTCGTTTTGTAATTGTACTAAATTGTTTTGGCCACTATAAACTTATCAATTACCCATACATTCAAATCCGGTAGTATAGTCATTCATTAATTCATGTCCGAAAAAAAACAAAATCGCAAAATTCACAAAATTGTTCACTTAACTAGCATACACTTCATTTTATGCGCACTTAAATACTGTACACTTAATTAGTGCGGTTTTTTCCAAACCGCACTAATTAAGTGACGCCGTTCTTAAGTGTACTAAGGTATGAGAGAGTCAGAAAAAGAGGAAAAGATTACTGAAAACCATCTCTCATTCCCGTCTTTATATGTGTGCGTTTGTAGAGAAGAGATGGCAGTGTAGTAATATAGACCACCCAAAATTCATGTTAAGCATACATTTACTTGGTGTACATCATACATATCACAATAGGTGAAAAGTGACGTATTTTTCAGTGTTTTGCACGTGCAATCGCTGATGTCATTAAGAGCGTTCAATTTCCGCTTTCTTTGGGGGTACCCTCTATACCCATCTACTCAAGGTATACACACTTCTTTCTCACCCTTCTACACCTTCATAGGCTAATGCACTAGGAGTTCGCTCACCCTTTCCTCTGAAATATCTGTCCTCTCATCAACCCACCATTCTCACTCCTCATAATGACGTCATCACTCGCTCCCCCATTACTCGTTTGTATGAGAATTGGGTGAACGGCTAGAGCTCCATGAAGGCTAAGAGATTCGAATTACAGAGGATTATGGTCCTTCTCTCTTTTGCATAATATCCGCGGACTATGACTAGTTCCACTTAACACGCTTTATTAAGCCTACCCCGGCAACTTTGTCTTCTCCCCCCGAGAGTCTCTTCTTAATTACAACCGGGGTAGAAGACAGGGTGATGTTATCAGCGCCCTGTGCTAAGCCTTAGCAATGACGTCACGACCTAGTCATGTGTTCCGGAGCATTTGCCTTACTCTCATCCTTACTGCAGATGTGTTCATGTCTGTGAGCTCAAACTTAACATCCCCGTTTATATGCTGCATTATACGTTGGTGGTGCTCTATGTAGTATGAACAATGACTGGAAGATACTGAGATACGCGCGCGCCGAGGGCTGTAGAGCACTTGAAATAAATGTGTTTATTTTCTATCTCAGTTGTCAGCCGTATCCGAATCATTGGACCTATTCCAGACTGGTATACTTTTGAGAAGTAGTTCCTCTATACCTGCGAGCTAACCCATCAGCCCATATAATGGGTCAGCAAACTTACACTGTACAGAATGTTCTATCCCGTGGATTGTACTAAAAGACAAGATTTTGAGATTTATTTTCATGATGCGGTATAATTCTGCTCATGAGAATAGATGAAACAAAGCCACAATCATCTGCCATTCTACATCATAGTTATGATGTCTTTCCCTCTCATCATTTGCTCGCAGTATTAGAATATTCTCATTTTCTACTATTGTAACGCTCACTTGGAGACTTATGAGAGCAAATTTGGGATTCATGATCTGGGCATGTAATGAATCAGGAGCTACTTTTCTTCAGAGGGACGCACCACTATTATACTTTTGTAACTCGTAATGTTACAAAAGGTGTTCTTACACCCACCTTATTAGTATGGCGAAGATGTTATCTTCCTTACTTTTATAATCTTCCTTTCCTTTATTATCTTCATTACTTTTTTTATATCCTTACCTTTTATTATCTTCCTTACCTTTCAAAAGCATTTTCTTCCCCGTTACTCACCAAATTTTATCCCACCAAATGAAATATTTGTGTGAGCCAGAAGTTTAGAATATGTCAAACATCGGGTTCATATGATTGTTCATACTCTTTCTGCCAGTTTTGAGACGATAAACATGGTTATAAAATATCAAATAACCATACTTATTGCCACAAATTCTTTATAACTCCTTTTATTATACATCCAACTTATATTAACTAAATCCGACAATTACAATTTTCTAAGCCGGGGTCTAGGAAGACTCATTACTACTGGGAATCATGATGATTCTTCAATACCGGGAAGTAGGAAGATTACTTACCATAGGGAAGTGGGCAGCTTCGTCGCCACTGGGAAGTGGAAAGATTCTTTACTACTGGAAAGTAGGAAGATTCGTGCCACTGGGAAGTGGGAAGATTCCTTACTATCGGGAAGTCGGAAGATTCCTTACTACTGGGAAGGTGGAAGATTCCTTACTACCGGGAGGTGGGAAAGATTCCTTGTCCTTTGGATTTTGTAGTACTTTGATTTGTGACTGATCAAAATTTTCGAAAATTTCAGATCCTCGGAAAATTTCCCGGCAAATAAAACATTTCCCGGTTCTCATAAGTCGTGAGTACCCGGAGTACCGACTTTTGAAAGGTAAGTTATCTTCACCGATATCGTACCTCTTTTCATTTTGATCGAAATGCGTAAGTTAAATTACAACTGCATTGTAATTTAACGTACGCATTTCGATTAATATAGAAACTTTAAGGCCCGAACACCAATTTCCAAGTCTAAAATCAGTGATTTCGGAGTCATGAGTCAACAAATAAGAACAAATAATTCTGAAGAATTTATTCATATTACTCACACTTGCATATATGATAGTGAAAATTGGTCTGTTTGTTTCGACAGAGTATAACTCACACTAACACAGTTTCATTATTTTCCATTATTTTCCAATAAGAAGCGTCCTTGAAGTGGCGGTCTTCCTCTCCGAAAGAGCGTGCATATGACTCGTCACCAATGAAGTGCACAACGTGATTTCTCTGCAATTGTGTTGAGTATTGTAGCTTTGGTATATATATATCTAGTAGCTGTGAATTTTGTAAAGATATCCAATCCAAAGTCTTATCTATAAAGGTGTATCCTGGGTATATGACAAACGTAAATTCAATTCTGAATGTCAATTTTCTAATCCAAAGATCGGAATGGAGAGGGAAGAGACTAAACTGTGAATCATCAGCGGTTACCCTGCAGATGCAAGGTTCTCCTTTTTCAACTGCGATGAGGTTTTCATCAGCAGGTGACACGATAACGGAGGGGTTTCGGCACACTCACTGGCTCGCACTCTCTGGGGGGCTTTTGGCGCGAGATCGATGCATTTATTTGATGTATGAACCAAAATGTCTTCTCCTGTGATGCATTTCTTGAATTGAAGAAGTCTTTGAAATTCATTGACCTGCGCCTGTCTGGTCCGTTTTGGATAATTCTCGAGACCAGTGTAGACCAGTTAAGAACATAAACCAAGGCAATGGTGTAAATCAGTATCTAGACCCGATCAGGGGTCTATATAATTTGATTAAAGACACCAATGAAAAAAGACGTGTCAATAGAGGTCTAAAGTCTTTGTAGCTCTTGGTGTTCTGCAGACCGTATCCCTGGAACTCAGTTCAAGTGTATGAGGGTGGTGCTCTTATTTGGGTCTTTCTATCAACCACACCATGTTCGAAAACCCCCTCCATACTGTGCCATGGCACTTCCAGTGTCAACTATAGGAGATATGAAGCTAATCGTTTAATGGTAAGTGTTAAGTACATAACGCAACGTATTACGGCAGTCAATTTAACGTACGGTAAACGGTAATCCACCATCTAATTGCCCTCCTTAATCGATCTCAGTATTTATTTCATTGCCCGAAGAAAATACAACTTCATTTCTCCCGTTCTTTGTCCGATTATCTACGTGGATTATTCACTTTGATTTGTTTACATCTTCTGATTATAACTGCACTTCACTAGTCTTTTGTGCCAAATAATCGCGTCAAAAGTGAGGAACAATTTCTTTCTTTCTCTTTGTCAACCATTGTTACTTCTTGTATGGAAGAGAAGCCGTTGCCTGTTTCATCGCTATAATTTAGAAGAAATTGAGCGGATGTTTTCGATTCAATTTGAATAGGCAGATAACTTCTTGAATTGAGGCCATTGGGGTCTATCACCCAATTTGTTTAATGAAACCGATCAATATTTGCCTAGAGACCTGCCCTCTACTGTTCAGATCATTTGGTACTCCAACGTATCAGCCAAACTGCGACCGTTACCCTCAGACTTAAATGTGAGGGGTCTTGTCGTATGGCACAGCGCATCTCTGGAAGCGCATTTGACCTACACCTATCGTATTTCAAACATGCCTGTTTTACAAATATTCCTTACTTCATAGTAGTTAAAACATAATTAATTCTCCAAAGCCATCAACAAACCTAAATTTACTAGAAAATTTTCAATTACACAAAGTCACTAGTGTCGAAGTCGAAATGTCACTAGTGTCACTGTCAGTGGAGAACTTACTATTGTAGTAGTACTATTGTTACATGTATATTTTACTAAGTGTAAAGCACTTATTAGTCGCTGAATGTTGATCCAGAGTGTACTCATTTGACATGTTTTTCAACTTATTTGACGTATCATAGACAGGAGCATTGTTGACCATTATGGAAGTACCAAGACGCCAACATTCATGTTGCCATACATTATGTGGGTTTGTTACATACACAGCGAGTTGAGATAAAAGATGGTTTTATCTACAGACCCTGTGGTTGCAACTGAAACATATTGTCTTATGTCTAGACATTTTAACTGTTTATCTTATTTGGACGGTTAAGGCAGGCCCAAGCAATATCTCTTTATACTATTGATATTTATTCTTCATTTTTCACCAAGGCAACCTTTATTGAACATTCTGGCACCATTTTTTCTTCCGTTTGTTATTTATGTCAAAACTCCAAAGCCTTCCAACTCAAATTGCTGCAGACTTTTTTCAATAGAATAATTTTGAGCCCGCGAATATTGAAGCCCTTGGCACTTGAAGCATCTGATTGACACTTCAGTTTGTTGGAAGTAAAAACGGAAATGGAGGACCCCATTATTTCCAATGTTATAGTCTAAATTAAAGCAGCAACAGTAACTGGCAAGTGGCAACTGCCTGTCTTGAGGCATTGTTACACTGTGCTCCTAAAGCCATGCTAGACTGTCGTCTGTCATAGTGTTGCAATTCTAACTTCGTTCTATGAGATCGTGTGTTTTCTCAATGTGATTATTGTTCTCATACGAGCGTGCAAGAACATCTAGCTATTATTGCAATGACAAATCATATCCAAGATGCCATTATGCAACACTGTCCTGTTACAGCAATAGGAGCAATATCGAGCTATTCGAGCTACTTGCAGTGAATAGGTTTTGTAATCTGAGTCAAACTTTTGACAACCATTTAATTGTAGTTACGTCAACTGTTCATTAATTTGATTAAATTAGATACATTAGTAATTTACCAAATGCCAGATTTGCTTTTGCTTCTTGGGCGGCTCCTGTATTACCCGTAGTAAAGGCTTTTATGGTAATGTTACATTTCACAGGATGTGATCTTATTTCCCACTCTTCTTTGAATCCGTCTCTGGGAGCGGGCGCTCAACTCGTCTAGGAGGTTGAGCGTGACGTCATTATCACTCCTTGAAATGGTGCATTGATCACGTCTCATCGCTCATGTTGCAGTTCTCCGATGACTACTCACCAGTATATAAAAAAGAGAAAGTTGTACGTATTTCCCCTAGACTCAGTTGCTGCTCTGTTCAAAACAACAATTTGAGTAGTATCCTGATCGTTTCTTCTTTTCTACTGCTTTGTGTTCAGCACTAACACTTTAATTTGAAGAGCGAAAGCTCTTCAAACTCTCATGCGAACTTTTCGCAATTTCGTATCACATTCGCTCCCTTTGTTTTTGAAGAAAACGTATTTCGGCCCTTTCCCACGTCTCAGGGGAATTCACATATTTTGGTTTATTTGAGTTTTGTTGCTCAGTTGCTTCGGAGATCGGACTTGTTCCTCTGTTTGCATTACTTTCAGTCTTTTGAAACGCTTTATTAACTCCTATGTAAGTATGTAATGTATGGTGAAAATACTGATGCCAAATTAAGCCGGATAGGTAATAATTACTGAAACACATGGTCCCAAATCATTGTGTAATCTAGATTAAGTAAGAGGGCACAGGGCTTCAAAGGAAGGTCAACTTTTGGCTGAAATAACAGCAGAATGCCGGAGCCCGGAATATTCAAAAAATTGTTGACCCAACCATTTGCAATTGTTGTCCGCCGGCCCGGTTGGTGGTATACAGCCGCCATACTTTGAAATTCATTCCTTTGAAAGTTTTTATCTCTTCCAGCCTGACGTAAACAATATGCACTTGTGTTGATGCGGGCCGCAGGGTCTCTGCATGTAGTTACTATCTTAACGCCGTGTGCTCACTCAGTTCCCAGTGACACGCCTTGTTTCCCAAGCTCTCCAGGCGCCTTCTCGTAAACCCTGAACGTGAGAAATAGGTGGTTCAACGTCATCAACTTACTGTATTGTGCTGTGATGATGACGTCATCATAACTGCTTGTTTCTCGTATATATCAGAGGTTACTGGTACCGGTACACTACTAGCTGATGATCTGATACTCACTGCACTCCAGCAGTTGCCTGGTGACGTCATCATCATACCATAAAGTGGTTTGTGATGGAACGCATGTTGCAGCAGCCAGCGTCTTGAGTACTATTGCTCATGAACGAGCACTAACTACTTGTTTGTTCAGAAGCGTGAAAAGAAACTTCCATCCAGTTTATCGCTGCTTGGGCATCATTTAGTGGAGCTGATCGGAGCTTATTGCTTCATTGGATATTATTCACGTTTTTGACTATTGAATACCTACATTTCCCTATCCAATCGCCTTTTTTTTACAAAAATACAAAAAGCCCGGCTTGGGAGTGTGTCTGCAGTGCTGGTGCACGAAAAATGGGCAAATAAAAATGATCAACTTACGTCTTACTGAAAAGAATTACGGCACAATCAAGTTGAATTTGGCTCGTTTTCATATCATCTTTCAGTTACCACCGCGGTTGTTCGATTTCCCTTTCTGCAATATGCAGTCTGCACGTGCTTTGCCTGTTCTGTTAGCAGTTACATGTTTTTATGGATAAAATGGCAGCAAACGATCATACATCAAACAAAAAAAACTATGTTGATACTTATTACCTAGCCTTATCCTTTATCGATAGGTCTCCTTTATATCGATAAGTATAACCATAAAACAACATTCACATACGGCATACCTAGGTACCCCAAACTTGTTGAAAATGGTCACAATTTTGATGTATTTTCATTGGACCATTTTATACGATTTCCGTCTTATCAATTTGAAGATTATTTTTTATTCAAAAAGTGTGCTTTAGACATAACATACCTATGTGTATTAAGCTAGTAGTCAGCTGCTTATGCAAAACAAAAGAAAGTGTATATTACGACTAATGTGATTACTTGAGTCGTACGGATTAAGACTTGTATTAATAAGACTCTATTATGATCGAGAGATTGTACAGTGAACAGCGAACCTGCCTACCTATGACCCTGTTAGTGTAATACTGAAAAGTTAGCTCCCAAACTAGCGTTATCACCACGGAGGGCGAATCTGTGACGTTTTAACCGCATATATTGTCATATTTATTGACATGTTTTATGTATGTCGAGGTACTTAGTCTCTTGTAGCCGAAGAGCTGAGGAGACTAACGTAAGTGCCTAATACCCAGTTCAAAAGTTGGGGGGGTCCACCGGCCAACAGCCAACCGACTAGAAAATTTGCTGTTTCGGCCAATTGGCCGTTGGCCGGTTGGCCGTTTTTTTCGTTTTTTATCTCTGGTTTCGGCCAGAAGCATCTTAGTTGAAAGTTGTGAGAAAAAGTTGTTACAATTTCTATAACCGACATTTTCCTGCTAATTTGATTGGTGGGGGTGTCAAATGTCAATTGAGGTCGTTGAAACAGTCAAAATTTTTCCCTTGTGGTTGAAGATGGCTCCAAGCTCCATACATTTATATAATGCTGTTTTGAATGTTACAAAAATCAAAGAAAGAGAGAATTTTGAAGTTGCTAATGGTCCATGACAATGTGCAGTTCAGGTGGTGACCAATGACCATCCTTACTCTTTTAGCATTATAGTCTTATAAATCCATTCCAATATAGTCATATTGTTTTATTCCTGATGCCGTGCCATGCCTGGAACTATTTCCTGCTCATGTTAGAAACACTCAATTCTATTGACTGACTCCCTGCGTGTATATAACCTAGGGAAGTGGGGAAGACTATACCAATGACCCCCCTGCTGCCACCGAACACCCGCCAACCCCCTGGTGTTTTTTCATGTTCAAAATCACTCATGATAAGTGTCGAAACAATTATCAGATCTGAAATGGTTCAGTAAGGGTTCACCAGAGGTCAGCAGGGTAGGGGCTCAGTGGGGGCAGCAGGGGTGTCGTAGGGGTCACCAGGGTGTCAGCAAGACAGCAGGGGTTCAATAGGGAGGAGTCACTAGGAGCTAGGGGGATAGTGGGGGTCACTGGAGGGTGAGTGGGGGGGTCGCCAGGGGGTCAGTAGGGGTTAGTGGGGATCACCAGGGGTCATTAGGAGTCAGCAGGGGGGTCAGTAGGAGTTCAACAGGAGTCAGCAGGGGTCAGTAGGGTTTTACCAGGGTCAGTAGAGGCCAGCAGGGGGGTTATTAGGGGTCAGCAGGGTTCAGTAGGGGATGAATTAGGAATCCATTGGGAAGGGGCTGCAGAACAGGATGAAAAAGACTGAGGAAGAGACTGGGTAGAAGACTCAGAAGGAAGTTGAGGGAGCAGTGGCTGATCTTGAGGAATTTGAGAAGGAGGCCAAGGTACTAAGGCGAGACAAGGGGTAAGGAATGCATGGTGCTATAGTGTGAGGCAGATAGACTAGATGGGCTGGGGAACTTTCAGGGCTCAATAGGGCAGTGACAGGCACTCAATGGGGGGCAGCAGGGGTTCACCACGGGGTCACCAGGGGGTCAGCAGGGGTTCAGTAGGGTGTCAGTTGTGGGATGGACTAGGAATCTATTGGGAAGGGGCTGCAGAACAGGATGAAAAGTCTGATGAGGAGACTGGGTAGAGGACTCAGAAGGAAGTTTCGGAGCAGTTGCTGATCATGAGGAATTGAGAAGGAGGCCAAGGTACTAGGGCGAGACAAGGCTAAGGAATGCATGGTGCTATAGTGTGAGGCATGGATGGATAGGGGCACTTTCAGGGCTAAATAGGGGCAAAGAGGACTTTACTGGAAAGAAGGACAGTGGAATAATGGAGGCAGGAGGTCAAGCGGAGGGAAGCACTGCTGTTGTATTAGTAAATATTAGTTGTGGAAAGGTGATATTAGTGGTGGAAAGGCCCGGAAGTGGGGAGCAGGAGTGGATTTTACTGGTTGCAGGGCCTTGGGTTGACAGAATTCTGGAAGCCATCGTTAGCTCCGATAGTCTAATGGCAATGTCAGGGTGAGTAATTCCTTGCAGGACTCTGTGCTGCAGTCTTAATTGGCAAGCCCTTTCATCAGAATCAAGGAGTCCTCATGCAAGGAGATTTCCTTTCAAGCACTCCAATACTTTCCTGGCCACCGAAAAATATTCAATACCTCTTGGGGAACCTACTGAGATGTTAACAGTTGCATTCTCCTGGTCTATGAGTTGCCAAAAGCACTAGACTACAAAAATGAGCTTTATTATCTTTAACACCACATTTTTTTCGCGATTTCGATAATAAGTGTCTTCAAATGTACTCAGGTGTGTTCTTTGAACTATAACAAGCAACTTTCTCTCTGAGAGTTTTTTGATTGTACCCCCTGAAGAGGGGTAAATATCAAAAATAGAAAAACGGCCAACCGGCCAACCGTCTAAAAAATTTCCAATTTCGGCCAATTGGCCGATGGCCGTTGGCCGGTGGACCCCCCCCCAAAGTTTGCTGTTTGGTTTTAGTTTTACATTGTTTTTAATCTTACTTCTTAGGCTTGGAGTCTTAATAACTTTAGAAAGCAAAAAACTTTACTTGGCATTTGATGGGAAAGGTTCAACGTGACAACTGATACTCATAGGTATAATGGTGGATTCATTCCCGTGGTGGATTCTTCGCATCATTTTCCCAATTCCCATACATTCTACATGTCCTCTTATTTGCGACAAAATTAGAATCAGCTCCGCAGCTTTTTGTCGTAACTTTGAATTCATCAGGAAATAATATGCAACTAAACCCACTCCAATAAGGATTTATTCCAGTGCTGGATTTTATTTCATGGTGCTTTGTTCCGGTGGTTGGAAACCAGTAGGTAACTGGATATAGTTTCTGAGCGATCAGAGATATTATTTCCTGGACTAGGAAATGACTGAATTCATTAAACCCTCAGCCCCTTCCGGCACTTCTCTTGAGAACAAGAGTCGTGGGTAATGGAGATGTTTGATGATCATCGTGAAACGCTGTTTCTTATGATAATCTATCAAACGGGCAGATTTTAACTTTCGAATTTGATTTTGTGATAGGTAATCTCCCTTTCAAATGGAGTACTTTTGCTGTACTATTCAACAGTATTTTGTCATTTTCCTTTCTGCGGAATACTCAGGTACACGCACCGTGTAAGCAGTAAGCATGTGCTGTGTGTTTGATTTATCCTCTCTGCCATGAGGGCTGAAATAAAATCATAACTCTAAACTCCTCAACGACAAAACACAGTTTTTCTCTCTTATGTTGACGTCAGCCATCCGGATCGTTGTGGTACATGCAGTTGACTGTGTTATGGGTTTAGGAGGCTGGCATCTGATGATGGTGTTTGATGTCCCCACCCCGCTAATGGGTAGGTATGTCCTCTGTAAAGGCTGGTTGAGGATGTTTGCTGGCTTGGAATAGGGCGTAGGCCGTATGAGTTTACCCACAGTTTCAGTGACATTGACCTATGAGCGGGCGAGTCAACTCGCTCGCTCATTGGTCAATGTCATGAAGATTTTGGGATCCTACGGGCATGCTTGAATCGCTTGAATTACGACGCCGATACTAAACCAGTAAATCATGCTAAATACTTCAAATTGTAGTTGCTTGAAGCATTCGTTCATGTCTTTGAACGTTGGTGTATATCTGTCTTCATGTCTTTGAACGTTCGTGTAGACTGTAGGTATCTTCTCATATTGTTCTGTGTCTACGACACTGATGAATTACTGTAAAATTGGCATGTTCAGAATGCAGCGATAATGCTTAAACCCTGGGTATACCCTGGGTTTAAGGACCTTTGAGTACCTCGAACAGACCTATAGATAATGTTAAAGTAAGTACTTTGGTATTATTTATTCAACAAGAACCACGTACCACCGTTATCTTATACGGTAGTGAGTCCTTAGCTCTGTATCTACTTATCCTCATCGAACTATCATTAACTGTGCAGGAAGTAGGTCGGTACTACACCAGATTAAACTACGCCGGTACTACACCAGATTAAACATACGCGCTAATTAAGCCGGGTAATCATTTCACAGTATATGTTAATGAACACTGCTAATTATAAACGAAACGTCATTGATTCTACAGTCTTATATATATAGCTATGATGTCGGTGTTAATATCTCGCTTGGTGTTATCTTCTCCTAAACCAGAACAATAACCTGACACCAATTCACGTGAATAGTCGTGGAATGTCAACTATCGTGATGTGATGGGTGCTGCATACTTCCTTGTCAAATTATGTTCATTATTTGACGGGATTAATCAAGTTAATTATATGAAGAATTATTGTGGACATAAATCTACATTCCTTTAAGATACATGAAGATATGATTGCATTGTATCTTGCTTTGTATTGAGTTGTAACCTTGGTTTTCTTTGCACTCTTTCTGTTGACTAAATCGGCCAGTTAACAACATTGCATATATCTATCGAAATGTTCGTTTTTTTTGACAGTTTGCTTATTTAACTAACCATGCATATTTTGCTTATTTGTCATATATTTGTATAATACCTATTGGCTATAGCAATAGGTGCAAATTTTACTTCATTGATGTTTGATATCAAGTGATCACACTCCCTGATATTAGGGAAAGTTCGGAGGTCGGAGGTTCTGTAACAAAATGATGCAAGCATTGTTTGGGTATTGCTTGCATTGCCTACCCATACCCCCAGGAGAAATGTAAGTGATCTTTATAACCCTCTAAATAGTAAATATGCTCTTTTGCAACTTATAGTGTGATTTACTACTCTCATAAAACTTTGGCTGTTTTCACTAGCATTGACGTTATTCTTGACCGCCTATTTTCGCTGGCAGCCTCTACAACTTGCGACTTTCCCTATAGAATGATCATGCTTAATGCGATGCTGAATAGTGCATTAGCCTTTATCATAAAGGGTAGGGGTGGAATTTTGATGGTATTAACGATATACCAACTGCTAAATGCTCAAATTTGCATTTTACTCAAATATTATTTATTTTTATTTCGCTGCAGCAGCATTGTAACTTCGATTTTCTCCCTTGATTTGCATTAAATATTATAGGAGGGGAATCCCCTAAATTTTAGTGGTACGAAAATCTCCAGTAGGGGGGTTAACTTTTGTGGGTTAAAGGCGGTTTGAAGGGGCTCAATTCTGGTTGCAAGAATATCCTTTAATATAAATAAAGAGGTCCTTTAGGGCACCAATTTCATTTTTAAAATGGTACCATTTTTTTCTGATTTTTTCCCATCATTTTGCTTACAATTTTTAACACACATCTTATTATTGAAATGGTACCAATTTTGTTGATGATTTTGGGCATTTTTCTCAAATCAGCATTCAGAATGGTCATTGGTTTATGTCGCTACTCGAGCCTATTGTGAGCTAGTGCACAACCAGTAAAGGAAGCTGTACAAGGGTAATAGCACAGTAATGATAGGAACCTGTGTCATGTCTACCTCATTCTCTTATTGACATCTCTCATAAGCCACGGAACTGTCAATGAAAACTAATTGACTAAATAAAGGAAAATGTCTCCATGTGACATATTCTTTGCACCTTTATGGTATAAAACAATACAAAAGAGTCATGTTTTCTAGGTTGCGAGAATCTATTGAGAATTTCTTTGTGAAATTAATAAACGCAGATCACAATTTCCACTCTGCACTGCTAAAATTGAATCAAGGTTGGTGAGCTGCGACAGTTCAGAATGACGCTTCATTACCGGTGTTCCTCCGATTCTCGCTGTCTAGGAAAACCTACGGATGTAGATGTCGAGCTTCCGGGCAATTAGGAATAAGTATTCAGTAGAAGTGTCATTGGGCTGACATGTGACATGTGAAATGTGTATATTCACTGTTCACTGTTTGCTCAAAATTAATTTCCCGGTGAGACCGGAGTATTGATAAATTATAATTAGCTGACGACGATAATCACGTGATTTTTGAAATCTCCAGCTCTTAAAACTTACCGTATCATTTAAACGTTTTCAACTTACTCCTTAAAATTCTAATTAGGTACTACGTATTGTCTTCCCGGTTTTGTTCTGAGGAATATATTGACGTTAATTATTGGCGTCTTATAAGACTACAAACCCCTGTACATGTAATAAGTGCTATATCCCTCTCCTCGGATCGTTACAGAGTAGCACCCTGCAGCAGCAGTCAATATCTGCAGACGATACTGTGACATACACTGAACACGGTCTAGTGTGTGAGCTGCGAGAAAAACACCTTTAGCTAGCAGCTACTCTGTACTCGTTATTCTCTTGTGTTTTACAACGCTTAGTCTCCACTGAGAAATAATGATCTTCATGTAGAAATAACGTGTTTTTGTATCGTGATTCGCTGCATTCAGAAGAATTTATTGAACTGTGATCGGCCACAATCAGCTCCTTTACACTACGTTATGGAAGACTTCATAGAGGGGCGAGAAGAAGAAGATACACTAGACCTTGATGATGAGATCTTGGTAAGTTTTGCCAAAATGCCCACTTTCTAAAGTGGATCGCGCTAGTCTATGAAATGTAGGGTTCGTTAAATTCATCTAGTTTCTTGCAGCTCTTTGGCTAGAGAAGACCTCCTAGATACTACCCTGGATTAGTCCACCCCTCTCGGGATGGTGTCTATAGGCACTGGAAACTCATGACACTATAGTCATCATGCAAAGAGGTGGTGCGAGCTGTAGTATCCTAGCGTAATATGTAGTGTTTGATAGCTCGTATTTTCCTGCCAATTCGTAACATATATTGGGTGGTTGTGCTCTTCCGTCCTGATAACTTACTAATAGCATCCTAATCACATCGTTATCACGGCGTCATCAAGTGTACATTAGCTGTATTATCGCCAGATGGACCACACCTCGCCTAACTCGCAGACGGTAAATCCTCATGTTTTCTTCAACACATTCTATAATTAGTGACACTGCGCTGCCAACAGTTGGAAATCCAGTGGTAAATTCAGCGATCCGTCTAGGCAAGTATCATGCCAGTATTGCGCCAGTCGAAACTAACTTGAAGCCAGTATATGATCTGATACTGGCGTCCTGGCGCGATAATGGCGTGATGTAGGCCTGTTACAGTGTTACTGGCGCGATACTGAGGTGATATTGGCGTGATACTGGCCTTGACGGATCGCTCAATTTACCAATCCAGTTTGGGTACCAATTTTGCTTTGAAAGATTTGGGGCTGGAATCTTTCAGAGAATGAAGTAAACATGACGGAGTTTTAATTAAGGTCTTGAGGTAAATTTAGCGGTTTCAACGTTCAAACGAATGAATCAGACAACAATATTCGTTAGGCTGAGCAATGGAAGCAAATGAAAATTTTGAAAGAAATATCTAGGTACTGGGAAGTCCCGAAAGCCTTGATATAAATTAGCGCAAAAGTAGAACAAAAGGCAGCAATACATCAAGCGCAATTAAAGAACCCGATGTTACAAGTTTTTCCCTTTACAAAGAAAGCATCTAAACATCTAAGCATCTAAACTAAAGTATCCTAGTTTTTGCTCTACTCCTGGCATGTTACTACATAGGGACCCGGGGCTGCGACCTACTTATGGTACGTCATCAGCAGACCATTTTAACAGGTAACAGTGACATCATCTCTCCTGCCCACCCTCTGGAGGGGGCCTCATGGCGATCCAGAGGTTGTGACTGTGTGTGTGGAAAGAGTGTAAAATTATTTATCATATGGAAATTTAGGAGCCAACATGTATGCGGGTATTGATGGTCATTACAAAGTCACATTGTACCAATTGACGCGGGGAACAACCGCAGTTTGCTGTGAGGTCCCATGTAATGAATTGCTGGGATTACAATGAAATCTTCTCTCTTGTTAATTAGTTGGTTACATTTTGACGCCTGTTCGATGTGCCTTTGTTTGCTTAAAAGTCTATACCTTGTGTTCTATGATTCTCTCTCTTTAATCCTCCATTGAGTCCTGTATTCGTAGACACTTTTATTCGTAATCAGCCGTGTAATAGACCTCTTCTTCTTCATTGATAGATAAATGGGACAAACGTAAGATGGTGAAAACACCGAACTTTACTGACTGACTGCGCCAACTCGCGCGAAATTTGTAACCAACATGTTGCTCCTTAGACTTTGTTTTTTGAAAAACAGACGATTCCGTGTCCTCAATAAGCCGCCGCGCGTGAGAAATAAGCGGGTAGGATGACGTCATAATGATATCATGATGTAGTGAGTTGATGACGTTGAACCGCCTATTTCTCGTGCGCAGCGTTTAGCCGGCACACTCCACTGCCTATTGTGTGCCAGATGTTCAAGATTTCGGTGTGGGAAAACATCTCAAGTGTTCAATTTCTTTGTACTTTCTTATTGGAGCTAATATTCCAACTTCCTAATGTTACCTGTTTCTTGTTATTCTTTTATTCCTTTCTCCTTTTGCTAATGTTGCTTTGTTATTATAGCTGCCTGCTATTGTAAAGACTTTAAGAACTTATAACTTTATTAGAATTTATTGTTTCCTTTTCTGCAGCGTGTACCTTTAACTATTGTTTGGTAACTAAACTTGCACTCATCTGTTAGTGTCAGTGATGTTTTGACTATTGGCTTATTGGTGGCTTTACTCACAACAGAATAATAAAAGAGAAGATAACGAACCAATAACAATCATCATGTAGGGGGGCTTGCCACCCTCTGGCAACATTAAATTACTTTAAATTATAACGACTCTGTTAAATGGTCACTGTAACTGGTAACAGATAGTTAGTGAATTAATATATTATCAGTAAGGAAGATTCGGTGTAAGTTTAATCGTTCTTTTTAACTAAAAATCAATAGTTTAAATACGCTCTTCACTAATTGATCTTGGTACCTCTAAAATAATAAGACGGTTTGTGCACGAATTTCAGGCAACTGGACGTTGCGTCATTTTCACACATAAGAATGGTCAATGTGTGGCGTTTACTTTGCGTGCCCTTGTGGAGCAGTAGATGTGTTTCTTTGTACAAGGAATATTGAGGGAAACACATTGTTAACCAAGTGTTAGCCCATTATAATAGCTGCCGCCTTGCTCTGTATCATTAAACAACTTTACTAAACACCACTCAATTCTTTTTTGTAACATCTACTTTTAATTGTTGCTTTATCATTGTGACTCTTTTTATAATTCATTTCCTGTCTCTTTACTTAACACCACTCAATGCTTTTTCTAACATCTATTTTTAATTGTTGCTTCATCATTGTGACTCTTTGTATAATCCATTTCCTGTCTCTTTACTAAACACCACTCACTTCTTTTTTGTAACATCTACTTTTAATTTTTGCTTTATCATTGTGACTCTTTGTATAATCCATTTCCTGTCTCTTTACTTAACACCACTCAATGTTTTTTGTAACATCTACTTTTTGTAACATCTACTTTTTTGTAACATCTACTTTTAATTTTTGCTTTAGGTATCATCGAACTCTTTTTGTAATTCATTTTCTGGAGCCTGGAGGAGGTTAGGTTTTTTTTATAACGTTAGTAGGCGGAAGAGAATGCTGTTGTTTCAAATCATTCATCTTTTTGATTAGCCTAAATTGCTTATCAACGAATTATAAATTAAGTCAATTTGTCAATTTGAAATTCGGCCTTGGGTCTCATAGTTGATTGAACTAATTAATACATTCATGATAACCCCTTGCCATTCAATAGCAATAGTTTGAAATATTGAGTGAATAGTTTTGCTACTAGGTAGGTACATCATAATAATATTATGTAGGTAGGTTCTAATGAACTACCTACAGTCGTCCCATCTCATTTGATTAGCGACATCAGTGGTAAAACACGGAAGATAAATTGCTCATCATTCTTCCTTTTGTTACAACTTCTGGAGTTTCCCCTCTCCTTTCTTCCTTTGCTGCCGTAGAGTGCAGTAGGTGGTGCAAAAGTGAAGAGCATTCTCTTACCTTTTTAATTTTTTACATAAATCGTAACTTGGCAATTGGCAAATTGTAGTTGCTATTAATACCTTGTAGTGGTGATATTTGATAAGTGGTGGAGAGTAAGTTGAACTTTTTAAAGTTTTTCCGCCACCCAAGTAATCAAGTTCTACAAAATGGTAACTTTTCGCTGTAACGTTTAATTACCACGTATTTGAATAAACTGATGAACTGATTAAGAAATACATTAATTGAGAACATCATACAAATATCATAGTATCGTAATGTGCAGTTTGTCAGTGTACACAGAAACGAAACCCTTCTCATATTTCCTCAATTTTCTGCGGATGGTTGTCCAGTTCGTTTTAATCATTCAGAATTTAAGATAGATTCCATAACGACGTGTTTAGTGTATTCTTGTATTGATATAAGTCTTTTTTACTATCACTTTTGGTATCTACTATAATTTATTAATTTATTTTTTGTACGATTGTATTGACTGAAGAGGTTTCCGTACTACAGAACTTATCTCATCCTTTTTCACACTTCGCACTACCCCAACCTGTGTTTGCTGCTCATGAGTTTCACGACCTAAACTATTGTGTATCTTTGAGGGAGGTTTACCCTGAATCTTGGAGTCACCTACCTAGTGTTATTTTCACCTACAAACCACAGTACAGAAGTGCTGATCAATCCATGTCAGTGTTTCCCTTGACACCATCATGAGGAGTTACTTCAAAGGTCTTTTCTCGTGCGCATCCCATAGGAAGCGTCGAACCAGCAGCCATGAGCAATCCTCCAGTGTCCAGGTACTGCAAACCTAGACTTCCCTTGGAGGGGTCTACCCCCCCCCCCCCTAGAGGTAGGAGGACAGGAGGTCCTCCCCCCCCCCCCTTGGAGGAGGTCTAACCCCCCGGCCCCCTTGGAGGAGGTCCAACCCCCCCCCCCCCTGTGCATCTAGGCTTATCTTGGAGGAGGTCTGCCCCCCAGAGCTTTTCAACACGCAAACCGGAAATAATTATGAAGATGATCCCTATAAGGAGTTCATCAGACGTTACAGATACAATTAAGGGTGCTAGATCAGAAACTTAAAAACAATCTGAAGTTCTCACTTCGGATTATGCCACAGTCTCCTGACTGGCCCGTAGCCAGGACCGGAGACTCCATTATATCAGTATATCGCAAAATATTGTCCCTTGACAAATCACAGAGTTAATGTGTTTTGAAATCATAAGTGCCTAAAAATGAAGTGCCGTAATAAAGTGATTGGAGGTCATTCGCATTAACAAAGAATATAATCATCTATTTTACTCCTCATGCATAATGCTATACTTATTACAACTTATTTCTCCCTAAGCTATTGATTATTCTGAATCTGTTACATTTTCAGTACACAAAAGTGAAAGAGAAGGATTGCGTTTACTTCCGTGGAGACCTGAAAGTCACTGTAAAGGGTGCGTCTAACCTCCCCAACGCAGATGGCCGGAATATCAAGGCTAAGTTTGACAATTTGATGAGACCAAAGAAGAATAAAGACCTCTCCGGTGGGTTAGATAGCTTTTATTGGTATAGAACTTGTAATAGATGTAATCTAGATGTTTGACCATGTACCTAATTCAGCACTGCATGTGCGCTCGTCTTGAAACAGTATGGGTGACTCAAATTTGTATCTGGAAACACAAATTGAGATGATAATGCAGATCGGATGATCTCATGAACACATTTTCGGCTAAACTAGTATCCCTTTAATAATAGCAGGCTTATCTAGCGATATCGAGTTGATTTTCCTCCTCAGACCCGTATGTAAACGTGTGTATTGACGACATTAAGATCCTCCAAACCAAAGTCATCAAGGACGAGTTGGATCCAGTGTGGAATGAAACCTTTGACACCGAGGTAGTATACTGCTTTGTCCTACTTTTCTTATGTTGGTATTATGTGGAATGAAAGGTAAAATCCCTAATCCCTATGGTATTAAACCTCTTTGTGTGGAATATCTCCCAGTCTTTACAATGAGAACAGTAACTTTAACTTTCCCCATGTTTAAACTTTCCTTCTCTGCAGGTATCTCACGAGGGCACTAAGATGTTCTTCTGGGTTTGGGATGACGATGTCATTGGGAAGGAGAAACTCGGACATGCCTCCATCAACCTCAAAGACATCATTCACAAAAAGGTGAGATACGGGATACGGTGTTTTGTTTTTAAGTTTTTAAGTTATGTGAAGTTGCATTCTCAAAAGATTTCTCACGTTTATCAGATGTGAAATCTGATTCAGATGATTTGCGTGAAGTAACAAATCTCATGGCAAAACTCTAGACACGTACCATCTCGCGTGTTTAGGTGATAAAACAGAAGTTGGACCTCTTCACGCCATTCAAAAACGTGAAACCTACCCTCGATGTGGAGATAGAGTTTGAGCCAGTGTCGGAAGCCGTGGGAGAATTCGAAGTAACCCGGTCCTACTTCCCTCTCAGACATGTGAGTACTTTGGTGTGTTGTCACTTGTGTTGTCACTTGAGTTATCAAATTGTGTTGTCAGATGTATTATCACTTGTGTTATCACTTGTGTTGTCACGTTTGTTGTCACTTGTGTCATCGCTTTTGTTGTAACTTGTGTTGTCGGTTGTGTTGTTACTTGTGTTATTAAATAGTGTTGTCACTTGTGTTGTCGGTTGTGTTATCCATATGTCACTCATTTCTTATGATTGACCCCACCTTTTTGTTGTCATTTGTCCAGGATTTCATTACGCGGGTTGTCACGTATGTTGTCACTTATCAGCTAATCTCCTCTACTAGCTGACACCACTTCATCCCAGTCAGGTGAGGTGACACTCTACCAAGACGCCTGTTGTCTACCGTCCCCCGCCCACCAACACATCTCTGTCAACGGCTCCCCCTTTACAGCTAGATCAGCATGGGATGACATTGCCCACAGTATAGAGAAGGCTCAGAAGTTCATATACTTTACTGGTAATTTGGCGTTTATTAGCGTAATCAATGATAAATTGTTTATTAGCGTAATCAATAATAAATTGTTAACTTGAGTCCTCCGCGAAACCAAAGTTGCCTAGACTTAGAGAATTCTTATCTGAATTCTCATGCCAGTACAGCAATAAAACTGAGGGTTTATACCATATGCTTATATGGCATCAAATATGGACAGCTTTATCGACGTTTTTATAACTTCTGCAGAGCGAAGCTCGAAAGTGTTCATAGTTTTGTGTTCTGTAAATATAGAAGATATTAAGTATTGTAATGATTTTTTGAAGCCCTGCTCCCTGCTCCTAGGGTGGTCGATGACGCACGACATCAGACTCAGGCGGGACTCCCTCGACTCCCAGAAGACCAAGTCATACCCCATCTTGGGGGAGATTCTCAAGCAGAAAGCAAACGAGGGGGTCAACGTGCTGGTCAGTATTACGAATACATGGTGGATTGGTGGGCAAAATATCATTTGGGTGGCCGAAATCTTCACTCGTTGTTTGACAATGGTTCCCAGATTTTCGGTGGGGTTGAGGTGAAGAGAGTTTCCCGTCGAGTAGTCGAAAAAATAGCTGAACTACCTATTCCTTGATTTTTTGTGGAAATGACGGGAAAATGATCAGACTATTTTCCAGATCTTGCTGTGGGACGAGCCTTTTAACAACGAGGAAATGACGATGGCAGGAGTGGTTGGCACCAACGACGAGATCACTCGAAACTACTTCGCTAATACCAAGGTTTCAGAGATACCGAGGTTTTTAAAACAAGGTTTTTCGAATGAAAATATGAAAGTTTTCGCCACCCTCTGAAAAGATCCCCTCTTTTCTTGACCGTGTCCTTTGGCTACCAATAACCATCACCATTAATGACGAGTTATCCATGGTAGGTGAAGTGTGTTCTCGCGGCCAGGAAGAAGAACACGCGAGGCATGTTGGAAACATTAGTTAGCAACACCTCCTTCTCTCACCACCAGAAAATAGGTGAGTTTTATGATAATACTGAGAGAGTTATCATATATGACTTGTAAAACAGGGCAGCGTTCGGTATTCGCCAAGTATGTAGAATGAAGTTTGCAGATTTTTTACAGATTTTTCACAAATTTTCACACCTATAGCACAATTTGAATTCCATGCTATTTATATCCATAGTGTCTAAACCTAATCTTTTAAAAGACTTGCAATTCAATATACCATCCACCATGTACGTACTATACTGTTAAATCAGTATCACGTTACGCATCATAATGGCGGTGGTGTGGAAGTTATTTCGGAAGTCGCTCTTAGAACTCGCGACATCTCCGTAACATTCTTACAACTCCTCCCCCTTACAACTCCTCCTCTTACAATTCCCTCCTCACAACTCCCCCCCCCCTCCTCCAGTGGTGTGTGATGATGCGGACGTTTCGTGCGGGACAGTGGGGTATATCGGGGGTCTGGACCTGACCCCCTCTTACAACCCCCTCCTTCTAACACCCCCCTCTTTCAACTCCTCCCCTCTCTTACAACTCCTCCATCAGTGGTGTGCGATGACGCGGATGCTTCATGCGGCACAGTGGGGTATATCGGGGGTCTGGACCTGACCGTGGGGCGGTATGATGACCAGATCCACTCCCTCTTCCAGAGCAACCTCAACCAGCACCAGGACGACTTCTACCAGGTTTATTTAAAAAATCCGCCGGCCATATGACGTCACTAAGAACTGCCGCGCGCTAGAAAAGATGCATAGCAGATTACAAATACGCGAAATATTGTCGTTATTTCAGGCTTCGATTAGGGACATAAATTAATGCCTTCTCAATTCGAGAGCTGTGCAGATACCACCGAAACGGTTGCACAGCTCTGAAAGTGTAACCACTCTATCCTCTCTCCTTTCAGACATTCCCGGGTATTAACAACGGCTCCCAAGGGCCCAGACAGCCATGGCACGACGTACACGCCCGAGTGACGGGCGAGGCTGCTCTGGACATTATCACTAACTTCACGGAAAGGTGGCGGATTGAGGCACCTGCAGAGGTAACTGTGCTGTGTTACGTCACGTTTTAAAGTTGTTTTAATCAGCTGGTGTTTTTACTTTTTCATCGTGCATTCGTGACCTAAAGTGTTTTACTATGTCAGTTTTACGATGTAAATCAATTCTTCAAAGCCCCTTTTCCCTACTTTCTCAGGACGTATTTTCACCGCTAAGAATTGTCCCAGCCATGTTACTATCTCAACCAACAACATTCCATACTCCACTCACTCACTCACAATTCATGGTAATTGAAGTTCCTTGTCACTCAATCATTCAGTGAAAAAACCTCACTGAATATTTCCTTGTGTTCAACTAATAGGCGATCGAGCATTCTTGAGATGAACAGTTTTCTTATTGTAGCTAACTTTCATATTAAACTCCAATAATTTCATTTCATATCAACTAAAATTGGTATTTGATCAATTTGTGACCTGGAACGCCTAGATTTCCTGCACGGATTTTCCACAATTTTAACCTTATAATTCAGGATACTTGCCTCGCCGACCTCCCAGCGGAAGACAAAGACGAGTCAAGGTGGAAAATCCAGCTTTTCCGATCCATACCCATCGATTCAGCGCAGTTTGATGAAACCAAGATGAACTGCTTGCAATCAAAGGTAAGTAAAATGTAAGACTTCAGAGGGGTTCTGATGATGAATCAGCATTAAAAAAATTCAAGGGATAGGAGGACATTAACACCCTTAAATTTGTAACTTTGGGGAACGGACATTTCATCTCACGAAACTTCATCGCAAGACACGTTATCTCGTAATATGTCAACTCTACGCAAAAGTAAGGGTCTGGGTTAGGCTTTGGGTATGGGTAAGAGTTCCTATTACGGTTAGGGTTATGATTAGGGTCAGGACAGGGAGATGAAGTGTCGTGAGATGAAATGTCGTACCCCCTCCTCTGCTAACCCCCTCCCCCTTTGCTACCCCCCCTTCTGCTAACCCCCCGCCCCCCCACCATCTGTTAACCCTCCCTCCTCTGCTAACCCCCCTCCCTCCTCTGCTAAACCCCCCTCTGCTAACTCCCTCCCCTCTGCTAACCCCTCCCCTCTGCTAACCCCCCCCCTCTGCTAACCCCCCCTGCTAACCCCCTCCCCTCTGCTAACCCCCTTCATCTGATAACCCCCCCCTGTTAACCCCTCCCTCCTCTGCTAACCCCTCCCTCTTCTGCCAACCCCCCACCCTCTGCTAACTCCCTCCCCTCTGCTAACCCCCCTCTGCTAACCCCCCTCCCCCTCTGCTAACCCCCCTCCATCTGCTAACCCCCCTCCCCCTGCTAACCCCCTCCTCCTCTGCTAACCCCCCCCCCCTCTGTTACCCCCCTCCTCTGCTAACCCCTCTCCATCTGCTAACCCCCTCCCCCCTCTCTCTGCCCCCCTCCCCCTCTGCTAACCACCTCCCCCCCCTCTGCTAACCCCCTCCCTCTGCTAACCCCCCTTCCCCTGCTAACCCCTCCCCCTTCTCTGCTAACCCCCCTCCCCACCTCAGCACGGCAGAACGTACGAGGCGAGCATTCACAGAGCCTACGTGAGGGCAGTCCGTAACTCTGACAGCTTCATCTACATCGAGAACCAGTACTTCTTAGGCAGTGCCCACACGTGGTACGAGAAAGGAAGTGAGTACTGATTATTAGCTCCTGTGGGCTAGGCAGTGTAACTAAGATGGTAATCAATTTAGTGGATTATTCTTATCATACTTAGTACTTCTTTCACTGATGATTTTTCTTACTGGTCTCATAGTTAACCTACTTTTATTTTCACATCCCATGATATCACTTTTATTACTCTTGACTGACTATTTTAAGTGACTCTCTAATCACATTTTCCCATTTTCCCAATCTCCCTCATCTTCTTTGATCGCCATTTCTTCTCAGCAACCATAAACCGCCTGCACAGAGATCACAAAATCTTCAGAGATGACCAATTCATCACATCTTCACCAAAACAATATCATGACATTAGCCTGGATGAATGTGAGTCAATATAGTTAACAAATGCTGCTCTTCATTTCCCATCATTGCAAATCATTTTCAAAACCTTATACACAAGTTGAGATTTTATTTCAGAGCGGAAACCCGATAGAAATTCTTAGTCTATTTGATATTTGGCCACCCATAAATCGAATAAATGCAAAAACGGTTGGTTCAATACAACCATGGCCTTAATGAAAACTGGAGTTCGGACACTACGGCACAGGACTCTAGGGCACTGGACCCTACGGCTAAGTTGCTGTTTATAGGAGATATTCCTTTTATTAGTGGTACTTGAATTTTATGTGCCGCAGAGTCCACCCTAAAACCAAAGTGTGCTGCAGCGTCCCCCCAAAACTGAAAAGTGTGCCACGAATCCTGTACCGTAGTGTCCTGTGCCGTAAAGTCCAGTGCCCTAGAGTCCTGTGCCGTAGCCTGTAGTGTCCTATACCCTGAAACTTTCAAAGCGTAAGCCCCATTATGCCCCAATATGAAGTTTTGATAATATCCGAATATCAAACTGAAGACTGGGTTTTACTTCAAGTCACATTTCACAATCGTTCACGTTTCATGATCATCACATTCACTCCTTCCAGCTTACTACTTCACCCCAACACAAGAAGATTCATCTGATGAGGAGATAGAAAGTAAGTTATTGATTTGTACCATTTCATTCGCAGTTCACACAGGGAAATTTAATAATATTCACATTCACAGAGTTCAGAATTTTTACATCTCTTTTTTTAGTTTTTCAATCAAAATATCTTTCACTTCACGAATTTACTTTATTGAAAATTGAATCTATAATCTTGAAGATTACAGTCAAGACTTATAATTACATGACGTGAAGTATGACAGGACATGTTAAGGATATCCACTGGTCGGTAGAATAAAGTTGACTATATTGAAAATAAAGTTTACCACTTGAAAATAAACTTGACCGATTAAGATAGAATTTTCCACCGTTCAATTCTATAACGCAGATAGGTTTGCTAGAGGAATGCCGCCAGACCACGTGAAACCATTTCCCAGTAATTACTCTACATCCCCCCTGGACATGTTCACTGAGAGTAAGGGGCGTGCAAAGTCAGTGATTTTACAGTGTTATTGTGATTGCTGCGCGAGATAGATAGGCGGTGGACTTTCAATTGAAATACCCACCAAATCCATCCCCCACAGAGAATCCCCCACAGATCCATCCCCCACAGATCCATCCCCCACAGATCCATTCCCCACAGATCCATCCCCCACAGATCCATCCCCCACAGAACCAACCCTCACAGATCCATCCCCCACAGATCCATCCCCCTCAGATCCATCCCCCACAGATCCATCCTACACAGATCCATCCCCCACAGATCCATCCCCCACAGATCCATCCCTCACAGATCCATGCCCCACAGGTCCATCCTCCACAGATCCATCCCCCACAGATCCATCCTCCACAGATCCATCCCCCACAGATCCATCACACACAGATCCATCCCCCACAGATCCATGCCCCACAGATCCATCCCCCACAGATCCATCACACACAGAACCATCCCTCACAGATCCATCCCCCACAGATCCATCTCCCACAGATCCATCACACACAGAACCATCCCCCACAGATCCATCCCCCACAGATCCATCCCCCACAGATCCATCCCCCACAGATCCATCCCTCACAGATCCATGCCCCACAGGTCCATCCTCCACAGATCCATCCCCCACAGATCCATCCTCCACAGATCCATCCCCCACAGATCCATCACACACAGATCCATCCCCCACAGATCCATGCCCCACAGATCCATCCCCCACAGATCCATCACACACAGAACCATCCCTCACAGATCCATCCCCCACAGATCCATCTCCCACAGATCCATCCCCCACAGATCCATCGCCCACAGATCCATCCCCCACAGATTCATCCCCCACAGATCCATCCCCCACAAATCCATCCCTCTCAAATCCATCCCCCACAGATGCATCCCCCACAGACCCATCCCCCACAGATCTATCTCCCACAGATTCATCCCCCACAGATCCATCCCCCACAGATCCCTCCCCCACAGATCCATCACACACAGATCCATCGCCCACAGATTCATCCCCCACAGATCCCTCCCCCACAGATCCATCCCCCACAGATCCATCCTCCACAGATCCATCCCCCACAGATCCATCCCCCACAGATCCATCCCACACAGATCCATCTCCCACAAAACCATCCCCCACAGAAACATCCCCCACAGATCCATCCCCCACAGATCCACCCCCACATGTCCATCCCACACAGATCCATCTCGAAAGATCCATGCCCCACAGAACCATCCCCGCAGATCCATCCCCCAAAGATCCATCCCCCACAGATCCATCCCTCATAGATCCATCCCTCACAGATCCATCCCCCACAGATCCATCCCTCACAGATGCATCCCCGACAGATATTACTTTGTCTTATCGATGAAGTTGAACCGCCTATTTCTCGCGCGCATGTACTAATTCAAATTACATTGCCCTGATCCATGTGAAGTGAATCATACCATCTGGGATACGGAATGAAGCATTTAATGCTGACTGTGATTTGGTTGGTGATAGATTCATCGGAGCAGTAATTGCTATTGATGATCGTGCATATATCATGAAATGCTGTAAAACTAAAATTAACAATTTTCGCTGAATCTAGTAGTTATTGACAGGCCTGAATGATTAATTTACTTGATTTTAGAATGTGCTTGATCAGAATTAACTATCTATAACTCATGAGACTTGTAATAAGTAATTGAAATGGTGAGGGATAAATAGTGAGGGCTAAATAGATAGTGCCTGTCTCTTGACCGCATGAGTGGTACACTATTAATTGATCTGCTAACTGCTATATTCGTTATATCTTACTCATGTAATTAGAAGGGTTCTTGGCTTATTCATTTATTAACGTTGTCAAGGGCGCATGATGGTGAATAGCTACTTCTTTTTTCCGGCATTTTTTACTGTTGTATCAGTGGTGGGCTTGCTGATATAACCAGAGCATACTCATACACATATATAGTAGTCTCACGACAAGTTTTGACCGATTTAAAGGGTATTAGTAGGTTCGCTAACTTTTCCCATGCATATTATGCATGCTTATGCACTACTATCTTTCTGCTCACCTACTAATATTAGATAATATCGTTTCAATGCATATTGTGTATGAAACTCGGCTTCGCCTCGTCAAATATGCATCAATATGCATCTCAATGCTGTCGAATACTAATATATTATATGGCTCCCAAGCCCTTATTTGCTATCATGTACATGGTATTGAAGGGTTACTAACCTGATCCAGGTTAATAACCCTTATATTGAGTCTCGAGACGGGTTATTAGTCCAGATCGACCGAATAACCCAACGACATTAAGAGTAAATTTTATCAATTGAACAATCTTAATCTTGGCTGCATAATCACATTCGTCGCAACAGCAATTAGAGCTTCTCAAAGTCAGAGGAGTCAAAAATTAGGTGCTCTAAATCAGTCTTAACGAAATTCATGATAGCAAACGGCGATTGAAACACATACTGTTCATCCGCTTACAATTTATCGGTATCACGGTTTGACATGACTCTGTACTCGGGAATCGAGATTCGAGATGAATCATGAACCACAATTAGAATGTTAAAACTTTCTGCCAAACAAATTAGCGGTAGACTCTTATAGCGTCATTATCATGCGTATAAGTAGCGAATTCAAAGTACCGACCAAGCTCCCTTATACCTTATTGTAGGAAATAAAGCACTCAGAAAATTAAGCCTACATGTCATTAAGCACCATGAAATTAGGCCCTTTTGAGACATCTGGTGCTAAATTGCATGTAGGCTTGATTACATGTGTGCCAAATTGCATGTAGGCTTAGTTTGAATATTTCAAAATTTATTCAAATGACATGGAAGTTTTAATGTGCATCTGTCATCTAAAACGGATTAAAGTTCTGACTGAAGAACAGTTCTGGTCACCAATCACACAAGGAGGGCTGTAGACGAAGAGTCAGGTCAAACTTGAACAACCAGTTGAAGAAAAGGCTAAGTTTTTGATGTTATATGGACAGGAAACAAAATGATAACGATGACTAGGAGGATAGAAAGAAGACTTTGTGGAAGCTGAAGACGAGATGGAGGCCATACGACAAGGATGTTTGATTATTCCATTATTTTCAATTCATCATTAAATTATTATTTAGATTCTGGACTTCCATTGCAAAATATCGAAATTTTTGATGTTGAAAATCTCAAAATTATTTGAAAATAAAGGTATACAAAAATTAAGCCAGCACGTCACTAAGCACCATGAAATTAAGCCCTTTTCGAGGCATTGGTGCTTAATTTTCTGAGTGCTTAATTTCCTACAATAAGGTATGTGATAGCCCAGGCTAATTCTGATGGAATTTTAAGAATTACCATGATGTTCAGGTGAAGAGGAAAAGGGTATCGCTTCATTAAGTTACCGGTTCAACACATGAAGATGAACGAATTATCTAAACATCTAACTATAATCCGGTGTAATTCATTTTCATTCGGCCTGTAAATTCTGTACTGCATATTTGAGTATTCGATACTTTAAAAACTAAATGTAATCAGCCCTGTGAATAAGATTACCAATGGCTCTTTAAGCTTCCGGAAGTCTGCAGCTCCTATCGAAAGACCATTATTTTCCATGTTTTAACCATGTTTTATGAGTGGTTTCATATATATTTACCTTAACCTCAGTAGATAAGTAACATCTAGTTTTGAACTCGGCTTCGCCTCGTACAAAACACATTATTGAACTCGGCTTCGCCTCGTACAATAATGCATATATATGTCGCTCGCTGGCGCTCGCAACATATATCATGTTACTTACCTCTACTTCGGTTAATAGTTCTATAGTACTATATGCGTAGAGTCTTGTTCTACTCGCGCTTTATATCATGTGTTTGTTATGACACACCAATTTAAATACACATCTACGCGACCTTTTGCTTTTTATGTTACAAAATGTGCATATCTCCGAGGTTTTTGAGCAAACTTGATGAAACTTTCAGGATATTTAGAGCTTCATAAAAGCAACATCTCAGTGAAGTTTAGATTCATTTTTGAGCTCCAGAAACGGAGTTATGACCGAAAAGCCAGTTGTTAAGCGGTAACTTTAAAACAAAACACCGGTTTATCTGTCATATCTCAATTTCTGAGGGTCAGAAATGTTAGCTACTCAAGGAATGTATTGGTCATATCTTGCCCGTAATATCCTGAAAGTTTGATCAAAATTGCTCAAAAACGGCTGAGTTATGCGCTTTTTTGTTTTGTGTTAACAAGCATTTTCTATTATTACCATATAAGGTAATGTGTGCTTGTTGTGTACAGGGTGTGTCTTTGTACAATCGTTCGATCATTAGTAGTTGTAGAGGCCTTCAGACTCACCGCAGAATATGATTTAGAGCACTCGGCTCAGCTTCTTGCTTCGCCTCGCACTCCCCAAATTATTTATATGTTCCAGCTACGCTGTCGACATTTAAATATATAGAGCCTGCCTCGCAGGGCTCTATATTGTCTGCGTGTTCGTCTTACGCCTCTAAAGTACATATATATATATGCATGGTATAACAGACAAACAACTAACTCATGATCATAAAACCTTGGATTGGGTAATTTTAGACGATAGGTTTTTACTGTCCCTCTATAATAGTAGGAAGGGCTCTAAAGAATCCTCCAGTCATGAATGATGAAAGTAAAGGTTTTATCAAGTTGCTTCAGGTCACCAGCTGGACGTTATGCAGAACTACCTGAAGGACGTGAAGTTCCTAAAACCCTTCAGCTGGTACCACAGTAAGCTACTCTTCAGCATTATATTTATTTCTAGTGTTATTTCTTGTGTTATCCTATTTGGTATTTGTCCAATTGAATGCAGATAATTGTTGTCCAGTGTTATATTTTGACTGAGTTTATTGCTGGTGGTTATTCTTTTGACCATGACTAAAGTTTTGGCTATTTCAGCACCTCGTTGCAACCACTTGGTACCAGTGGAGATTGCAGAGCAGATCTGTGAGCAGATAGAGAAGGGAAAACGCTTTGCAGTCTACATCCTCATCCCTCTCTTCCCTGAAGGTAATCCTCATCCCTCTCTTCCCTGAAGGTATTACCCTTTAAATTCACTCTTACTCAGGTGTTTTCACTGTTTACTGTTTACGTGTCATCAAGTATGATAATCACGTCATGAAGCTCCTTTCTAAATTATGATGATGACGTAATCAAGTCTCCTATCTAAAATATGATGATGACGTCATCAATCATCGTTTTTCATGACGTCATGTTTTCAGGCGACCCTACGGCGCCCCACATCCAGGAAATACTGTTCTGGCAGACTAAAACCATGTCCATGATGTACCGTAAAGTGGCTAAAGCTATCAAGAAATACGAAGTGGAAGCTCACCCCTGTGATTACCTCAACTTCTTCTGTTTAGGTAGGAGAAGAGGCTGCTTGCAGACTGAAAGTATCAGTGAAATCCTCATCAACTGATGCCACATTGTGCACTGTCAACTTCATTTCATCTTTTCCCGAGCCTTCATGGACATTCTCATCTTACTATTCCACTTTGTTGGTTATTGACTACTGATTCTGGCACCAGGTAAGCGTGAGCAGCCCCCAGAGAGCATTCTCAAGCTGCAAACCAGTGACACTCCAGCAGCTAACATGTCCAAACACGGTCGAGGGATGATTTACGTGCACAGCAAGGTAGGATTTATTGGATTCACAAGTACCAATCTTAGGTAGACAACCCGAAGCAGTAAACGACTGGTTATCATTTCTGAATATATCCGGTTTCAGTTGGCTGAAGCCCCCGGTAAACCGGTTTTTCGGTTCGGTTAACCGGTCGGTTCCTAACCTGAAGAGCATAACGTCTACTTGAAGTTGAAATGGCGGATATTTCCAATTCCCTCTAACCGCAGGCTATGGTGACGGATGACATCTACGCGATAGTTGGCAGTGCAAACATCAACCAGCGGAGCATGGACGGCAGACGAGACACTGAGGTAGCTGTGGGGTGTTGGGAGGCGGAACCAGACAGCCGCCTAGTGAGCGACGGACATGTGCAGGGTCTAAGGAAGGGGCTGTGGAGTGAGCACCTGGGCCAGTACGAGCCTGTGTTTGATAACCCCTCCTCTTTGGAATGCGTGCAGAGGGTCAGGGAACTAGCTGCCAGGAACTGGGAGGCTTACATCGAAAACAAGTGAGTCAATCAGGGAGTAGGACGTCTTATATCCTCTGTTGTATCGAGGGAATCTTTATAGTGGCTATTTCCACGTGGGCTCGTCACAATAGATTGGTCTGTACGGAACCTCACAGTTACAATTCCTTAGCATGCCGTACAGCAAGGAAATAACTTTATTTCTGTTTTACTTTTCCCTCACCATATTCCCTTGGCAGGCAGCCAGAGAACACCCCGGGCCACCTGCTCCCCTACCCCATAAAGATCAACAAGCACGGGGAGATAGCCCCGGGGACTGCGTCAGGACACTTCCCAGACACCACGGCGCCCATCCTCGGCACTAAGTCCAGCTACTTGCCCAGCCGACTGACTGTCTGAGGGCTGCTGAGTCTGTATATAGTCTGTAATCTGTGGTAATCTGTGCGGTGACAATCACTAATGCGCGGTGCATTTAGTTCAGAAAGTGGTTCTTTAAAAACAAGACTTTATCATCGGTTCTTGAGACATGATCCGTCCTTGAGACATGGTCAGTCCTTGAGATATTATCCGTCCTTGAGACATGGTCAGTCCTTGAGACATTGTATAATGAAAGTGAGACAGTGGGTAACTTATTGGAATCTACCCACCTGAGAAACAACCTCCAATAGCAGAATGCATGAGTAAAGAATTTACCCTTCGCTGTATATGAATACCAAAACGGTGTAGACGATTGTTTATCAAAAAAGTGACGACAGTCAAAGGAGTTTATTTGTATTTTGAAGATGTACAATTGCATGTTGAAAGATGTCTTGCTGGGTAATGTAGAATACTTTTTCTCATCGTGTCAAGATGTTACGCTATAGATAATGAAGTGATCTTGCATCGATATTTCGATTAAGAGGAATTCCATCAACTGTGAAAGATACAATTTGACCTACCATTAATACCATGAAAATAACTCTGTATTTTGTACTGTTACACTTGCACCAGCTATGAGTGATAATAATGATAATGCCATAAAATTGTCCGTATATTTATTTTAACACTGACGTCTAACAGTAACAGGTTCTGTGAAAAGATATAGGAAAATGTTAAATTTGCATTTGTTCTTGGATTTATCATTATACTGTAACATAAAGGAACTAAGATATTCTTATGTAAATGTTGTCAACTGCAGCTTTTTAACAATTATTGTAATTTTATCTCACAAGACAACTTTCTTGTATGTTATACCAGGAATTCGATAGTTAATAGAGGTTTCATCATTTGTACATCACGATTGACAATTTTCGAGCGAATGAGTAAAGACATTATTTTTCAACCGTCATTTCTTGTTAAATTATAGCTAAAATAAATAACTTTTCTTGCACAGAATATGCATCCAATAACATTCCTACGCTCCCATAGGGATATGGAGGCTTAGGAAACCCTAGCGGTAGCAGAAAAGTAAAACGCATACCCCTCATCCCTGCGCGCGTACGCACACCTATGCGGGCTTAGGCTTATGTTTGATTATCTCTTATTATCCAACGCGAAAATATTGCCAGACGTTGCCTGGCCCCGCTCGCGCGCGCAACGAAAACATGAATCAGTTTCAGACCGAAAGTGTAACAGCAGCGTAACGATGTTACAACAGCGTAACGGTGTTACAGCTTGTCTGACGTCGTCAGACCCATTATTTCAAATTTTTCACAGATTAAATAATGTCGAGCCGTGTATCGCGCGCGCGAATGACCCCAACAACGCCTAACAAAATACAACAACCCTAACGTGGTGTTTCCACATAAAGACGGCGCACTCAGTGCGCGCCATGAGGACGTCACGGAGATTTAGATAATGAAGAGCTGGCGTGTTAATGGTGCGTAGCCCTTTTGTCAAGAGCGCAAACACCACGACGTCCGAATGTGGATTGCGTAACGGTGTTTGTTACAGCAGCGTAACGGTGTTACAGCAGCGTAACGGTGTTACAGCAGCGTAACGGTGTTACAGCAGCGTAACGGTGTTACAGCAGCGTAACGGTGTTACAGCAGCGTAACGGTGTTACAGCAGCGTAACGGTGTTACAGCAGCGTAACGGTGTTACAGCAGCGTAACGGTGTTACGTAACGCTGTTAGCGTAACGGTGTTACAGCAGCGTAACGGTGTTACAGCAGCGTACAGCAGCGTAACGGTGTTACAGCAGCGTAACGGTGTTACAGCAGCGTAACGGTGTTACAGCAGCGTAACGGTGTTACAGCAGCGTAACGGTGTTACAGCAGCGTAACGTTGTTACAGCAGCGTAACGGTGTTACAGCAGCGTAACGGTGTTACAGCAGCGTAACGGTGTTACAGCAGCGTAACGGTGTTACAGCAGCGTAACGGTGTTACAGCAGCGTAACGGCGTGTTACAGCAGCGTAACGGTGTTACAGCAGCGTAACGGTGTTACAGCAGCGTAACGCTGTTACAGCAGCGTAACGGTGTTACAGCAGCGTGTTGTAACGTAACGGTGTTACAGCAGCGTAACGGTTACAGCAGCGTAACGCTGTTACAGCAGCGTAACGTGTTACAACAGTTACAGCAGCGTAACGCTGTTACAGCAGCGTAACGGTGTTACAGCAGCGTAACGGTGTTACAGCAGCGTAACGGTGTTACAGCAGCGTAACGGTGTTACAGCAGCGTAACGGTGTTACAGCAGCGTAACGGTGTTACAGCATCGTAACGGTGTTACAGCAACGTAACGGTCTTACAGCAACGTAACGGTCTTACAGCAACGTAACGGTCTTACAGCAACGTAACGGTGTTACAGCAACGTAACGGTGTTACAGCAGCGTAACGGTGTTACAGCAGCGTAACGGTGTTACAGCAGCGTAACGGTGTTACAGCAGCGTAACGGTGTTACAGCAGCGTAACGGTGTTACAGCAGCGTAACGCTGTTACAGCAGCGTAACGGTGTTACAGCAGCGTAACGCTGTTACAGCAGCGTAACGCTGTTACAGCAGCGTAACAGCAGCAGCGTAACGCTGTTACAGCAGCGTAACGCTGTTACAGCAGCGTAACGCTGTTACAGCAGCGTAACGCTGTTAAGGTACAGCAGCGTAACGGTGTTACAGCAGCGTAACGGTGTTACAGCAGCGTAACGGTGTTACAGCAGCGTAACGGTGTTACAGCAGCGTAACGGTGTTACAGCAGCGTAACGGCTGTTACAGCAGCGTAACGCTGTTACAGCAGCGTAACGGTGTTACAGCAGCGTAACGCTGTTACAGCAGCGTAACGGTGTTACAGCAGCGTAACGGTGTTACAGCAGCGTAACGGTGTTACAGCAGCGTGGCGTAACGGTGTTACAGCAGCGTAACGGTGTTACAGCAGCGTAACGCAACAGCGTAACGGTGTTACAGCAGCGTAACGTGTTACAACAGCGTAACGGTGTTACAGCAGCGTAACGGTGTTACAGCAGCGTAACGGTGTTACAGCAGCGTAACGGTGTTACAGCAGCGTAACGGTGTTACAGCAGCGTAACGGTGTTACAGCAGCGTAACGCTGTTACAGCAGCGGTGTTACAGCAGCGTAACGGTGTTACAGCAGCGTAACGGTGTTACAGCAGCGTAACGGTGTTACAGCACAGCGTGTTAACGTTACAGCAGCGTAACGGTGTTACAGCAGCGTAACGCTGTTACAGCAGCGTAACGGTGTTACAGCAGCGTAACGGTGTTACAGCAGCGTAACGGTGTTACAGCAGCGTAACGGTGTTACACAGCAGCGTAACGGTGTTACAGCAGCGTAACGCTTTTACAGCAGCGTAACCGCGCTGTTACAGCAGTACAGCAGCGTAACGGTAACGCTGTTACAGCAGCGTAACGGTAACGCTGTTACAGCAGCGTAACGGTAACGCTGTTACAGCAGCGTAACGGTAACGCTGTTACAGCAGCGTAACGGTGTTACAGCAGCGTAACGGTGTTACAGCAGCGTAACGGTGTTACAGCAGCGTAACGTTGTTACAGCAGCGTAACGGTGTTACAGCAGCGTAACGGTGTTACAGCAGCGTAACGCAGCAGCGTAACGGTGTTACAGCAGCGTAACGGTGTTACAGCAGCGTAACGCTGTTACAGCAGCGTAACGTGTTACAGCAGCGCGTAACGGTGTTACAGCAGCGTAACGCTGTTACAGCAGCGTAACGGTGTTACAGCAGCAAAGCGTACAACGGTGTTACAGCAGCGTAACGCTGTTACAGCAGCGTAACGCTGTTACAGCAGCGTAACGCTGTTACAGCAGCGTAACGCTGTTACAGCAGCGTAACGCTGTTACAGCAGCGTAACGGTGTTACAGCAGCGTAACGGTGTTACAGCAGCGTAACGCTGTTACAGCAGCGTAACGGTGTTACAGCAGCGTAACGGTGTTACAGCAGCGTAACGGTGTTACAGCAGCGTAACGGTGTTACAGCAGCGTAACGGTGTTACAGCGTAACGGTGTTACAGCAGCGTAACGGTGTTACAGCAGCGTAACGTGTTACAGCAGCGTAACGGTGTTACAGCAGCGTAACGATGTTACAGCAGCGTAACGGTGTTACAGCAGCGTAACGGTGTTACAGCAGCGTAACGGTGTTACAGCAGCGTAACGGTGTTACAGCAGCGTAACGGTGTTACAGCAGCGTAACGGTGTTACAGCAGCGTAACGCTGTTACAGCAGCGTAACGGTGTTACAGCAGCGTAACGCTGTTACAGCAGCGTAACGGTGTTACAGCAGCGTAACGCTGTTACAGCAGCGTAACGCTGTTACAGCAGCGGTCAGCAGCGTAACGCTTACAGCAGCGTAACGTTACAGCAGCGTAACGTTACAGCAGCGTAACGGTGTTACAGCAGCGTAACGGTGTTACAGCAGCGTAACGGTGTTACAGCAGCGTAACGGTGTTACAGCAGCGTAACGGTGTTACAGCAGCGTAACGGTGTTACAGCAGCGTAACGGTGTTACAGCAGCGTAACGGTGTTACAGCAGCGTAACGGTGTTACAGCAGCGTAACGGTGTTACAGCAGCGTAACGGTGTTACAGCAGCGTAACGGTGTTACAGCAGCGTAACGCTGTTACAGCAGCGTAACGGTGTTACAGCAGCGTAACGCTGTTACAGCAGCGTAACGGTGTTACAGCAGCGTAACGGTGTTACAGCAGCGTAACGGTGTTACAGCAGCGTAACGGTGTTACAGCAGCGTAACGGTGTTACAGCAGCGTAACGGTGTTACAAGCAGCGTAACGGTGTTACAGCAGCGTAACGGTGTTACAGCAGCGTAACGGTGTTACAGCAGCGTAACGGTGTTACAGCAGCGTAACGGTGTTACAGCAGCGTAACGGTGTTACAGCAGCGTAACGGTGTTACAGCAGCGTAACGTGTTACAGCAGCGTAACGGTGTTACAGCAGCGTAACGGTGTTACAGCAGCGTAACGGTGTTACAGCAGCGTAACATGTTACAGCAGCGTAACGGTGTTACAGCAGCGTAACGGTGTTACAGCAGCGTAACGGTGTTACAGCAGCGTAACGGTGTTACAGCAGCGTAACGGTGTTACAGCAGCGTAACGGTGTTACAGCAGCGTAACGATGTTACAGCAGCGTAACGGTGTTACAGCAGCGTAACGGTGTTACAGCAGCGTAACGGTGTTACAGCAGCGTAACGCTGTTACAGCAGCGTAACGGTGTTACAGCAGCGTAACGCTGTTACAGCAGCGTAACGCTGTTACAGCAGCGTAACGCTGTTACAGCAGCGTAACGGTGTTACAGCAGCGTAACGGTGTTACAGCAGCGTAACGCGTTACAGCAGCGTAACGGTGTTACAGCAGCGTAACGGTGTTACAGCAGCGTAACGCTGTTACAGCAGCGTAACGGTGTTACAGCAGCGTAACGGTGTTACAGCAGCGTAACGGTGTTACAGCAGCGTAACGGTGTTACAGCAGCGTAACGGTGTTACAGCGTAACGGTGTTACAGCAGCGTAACGGTGTTACAGCAGCGTAACGGTGTTACAGCAGCGTAACGGTGTTACAGCAGCGTAACGGTGTTACAGCAGCGTAACGGTGTTACAGCAGCGTAACGGTGTTACAGCAGCGTAACGGTGTTACAGCAGCGTAACGGTGTTACAGCAGCGTAACGGTGTTACAGCAGCGTAACGCTGTTACAGCAGCGTAACGGTGTTACAGCAGCGTAACACTGTTACAGCAGCGTAACGCTGTTACAGCAGCGTAACGGTGTTACAGCAGCGTAACGCTGTTACAGCAGCGTAACTTGCGTAACGCTGTTACAGCAGCGTAACGCTGTTACAGCAGCCGTATTACGCTGTTACAGCAGCGTAACGCGAACGCTGTTACAGCAGCGTAACGCTGTTACAGCAGCGTAACGCTGTTACAGCAGCGTAACGCTGTTACAGCAGCGTAACGCTGTTACAGCAGCGTAACGCTGTTACAGCAGCGTAACGCTGTTACAGCAGCGTAACGCTGTTACAAAACAGCAGCGGAACGCTGTTACAGCAGCGGAACGCTGTTACAGCAGCGTAACGCTGTTACAGCAGCGTAACGCTGTTACAGCAGCGTAACGCTGTTACAGCAGCGTAACGCTGTTACAGCAACGTAACGCTGTTACACTTACAGCGTTAGGTCCGTGAAACTAAAGTTTGCGATAATTATGTCCAATAATTATAAGGTTTACCTCTGTACGCGTTGCGCTCCCCCAGGGAAGCGCTGCGCGCGTACGCACACCTATGAGTATGCGGGAAAACATAGGTGTTTGTACGCCAGCAGCGCTTTCCTATGGAGGGAGCGAGCCTGGCAACGCGAACAGGGGTATGCTTTTTTTTATTAATAGCAACGATAGAAACTGACAAAGACTCTTTCAGTCTGAAATGAAATTTGAAAATATAATGTAGAAAAATATAATGTAGAATTTAGAAGATAAACAAAAATTTTTGTAAACAATGAATACAATATATGTTTTTAAATCGAATCGTCGTAAATTTACTTTTAGAAGGATTTTACCCTCTCCGCAATCGTTGTCAATGTCAGACCCCCGAAAGGCGGACAATGCGATCGCACGCACTTTTCCGGGGGTCGGGGAGTTGAGCGCTGGATGGGTAAAATCCATCATTTATAATAAAAGTAAATGAAAATCAACGACGACATATAAATACAATAAAAAACATAAATCAAATACATAAATAATATTCTCTTTCGTAGGTTAAACTTAAATAAACTTAAAGTTAGATATACGTAATATGCTAAATTGCAAATGCAATATTTATATACCTATTGCAACTTGGTGCTGATAAAATTAATGTACTGAAGATTTCCACTTTTCAGGTATCAACTCGAAATATACAAATAATCCAATTCCAATTTAGTTTAACTAAGTTGGTCTGCATGATTGTGATCTTATAATGATGGATTTCGTACCAAACTTAATGATTAATCTTTTTTAATTTTTAAAATTAAGCCACAATAGGGGCCTTCAAGAAATGACGACTGCTGCAAACGCAATGAGGTGGGGGGCTAAGACTTAAGATGAGAACTTCTCATCTTCTCAGAGAAGTACGTAAGATACCGGGCCTCAAGTACGTACTAGTACAAATCATTTGAAAAGTACATACCCGTACGATTTTTTGATTAATCATATTATGATTAATCAAAAAATCGTATGATTCATAATTTCTTGTGGAGATTCGATCATTATTGTAGCACACATTTGCACGTGAATCATGCCCTAAAAGTCTTCTGCAGAGTTCTAGAATTTGTCCCATACGTTGTTTTAGGCCGCATGTTCCGTCTTTTTCCAAATTTAGCAACATAATCCATAATACGTACTTTTCACCAGGATCAAAAAGTACGTACTGATACGGTTCATTGGCTTATAGTTATAAAGTGGATTTCGGATGTTTTCGGACAAGGGGGATGGAATTGGAAGGGTCTAAAATGGCCAAAATTTTGTGGACGTCCTTTATGGATGACCTCATAGCCAAGCTTCATTTCAGTATATATCAAAAAGCTCCAGAATAACCAAATTGACTTTTAGATATTAATCTTGTGGACACACGGTCAAATAATAACACGGCGTCTGACCAGTTCTCCCAGCACGATGACCGCCAGCCCAGCCCCGATCAGATAGTTAGTAGGGAGTGTCTCCTGGCAAATTGCCACAAAGTCACAGCCGGACGGCGGGAAGACCTCTAGCAGCTTGTTGAGAGAGCAGGGGGTCCCACAGCGGGATAGCTCGATAGGTCGCTCGTTGAGGAAGGCTTGGATGGTAGTCTCCTGGGAGTCCGGACACTGCATGGCAACCAGGAAGAAGTTGCTGGCCAGGGGGGTCAGGTCTCCGAAGAACTGTCTGTCTGTCAGACTGAGGTTGCTTCCCTTCATAGGCTCAGTGAGATACCCCACGTGCTCCAGCAGCGGGAATATGGTTTCAGTGTGAGCGAACTTCAGACTAACTCCTCCCTGACTCTTGTTCAGGAAGCGTAGCGCGTCCTGCCAGAGAATGCAGCTAGCGTCCACTGCTTCCGGCATGAGTTTACCTGCGTATCTCAACAAGTCCTGGTAGTACGCTGTGACGAACATCTCCTCATCCCTGAACAAGGAACAGAAGTCGGAGTGTGGGGTGAGTCTGGGAAGTAATACTTCCAGGGAGCACAGGACATGGAGCGTCACAGCATCGTAGGGTGAGATATCAAGCCCTAACCTCCTCCCCAACTTCACCACCACCTGCTTCATGACCTTCCCCGTCAGGAACTGCTGGGACTCCGTCATCCACTCCGCCTTGTCCCGCTCCTTGGCCTTGTAGCGCCCGCAGGCGGAGTAGTAGCGCAGTAAGGCGTCCTGGTCGTGGTGGAAGGAGAGGGCGGGGGTGGAGGGGTCTGGGTGGGAGAGGGGCGTGTAGACGCCACACAGCGCCCCACAGTGCCGCCCTACGTCCTCCTTATCCAACACCCGGCTCTCGTTCAGGATGTGGTAGTGGGAGCTCAGCGCACCGTGCAGGAAGCTCAGCGCAGAGCTGGCACAACGACCTTTAGATGTGGTGCCTACTTCGATATTGTAGGAGGGGGAGGAAGAGGAGGAAGAGGAAGAGGAGGAGGCAAAGAGGTGGGGGAAGGCTTCCGCAAACCGCTCACCTTGGCCCAGTAACTCTGCGTATCCCTCTTCTACCAGCTCCTTATCAGGATGGTGACCGTGCTCAAAATCTGAAGGATTTTCCGAGTGATTATCGTTATATACAATCATCTTTAAATTAGGTAATCATAATTTGTTAATAATTGATGATATCATCGTTCGAACTGCAGTTTGCGGCTCTCTTGTGTGCGCGGCTTAAGTATGCGCGGCGTATAATTTATAAACCAGTGGTTACTGTTTAATTAATATGTCTGTACGCCGCGCAAACTTAAGCCGCGCACACAAGAGACGCTCAATCTGTTATTAGTTTGAAGCGCACTCGAATCATGTTTGTCTCTACAAAGAATAGAGTTTAGAGTGAGGTTGAGAGGGACCGTTGCTATGGAGATTGATGATTTAATCTTTATCTAAGAAAAAGTGCAAACCGTGGCACTGACAGACAGTGTAGACGAGAGCTACACGTTGTATTGTGCAACATTTGCAAGACTTGAGGTATTCACCAACATTTTGTGGCGTGACTTTTCGAACATAAGGAAATGTCCCGCATATTATGTATACATTTACATTCTAGCCCGCCTCATTTTCTTTCACACTCGCATTTCAAAGTGTTAAAGGAATTGCTACACAGCCAGTTCCTAGTGAGGTTGTTTGTTGTTCTACGAACAAGCTGCAGACACCTTGCTTATTCGAGGTGTGGAAGAAATCACGAGTGCCGGATAACCCCACTGACTTGGATGAGCCACGTGAAAAGTTGATTGCAGAGAGCAGCTGTTAGCAGGGGGTTATTTGGAGGATCAACCACTCGAGTTTTGTCGCTTTTCTTAGTGTCCTAATTCACCAAGTTATGTTGAGCATGTCTAAATGCGCAGTCAGCTTACCCTACTTTGCAACCAAAATTTGAGGCGCACTTATTAACCAAAGTGAAAGGCGTGCCTCAGACTAAACGGCATATTAGGAATTGCTTACAGCTTACTACCGAGTTGCTCATTTGTCACAAAATTTCGTCCAATTTGTTTTTAAATCTCGACAATTAACCGGAACGACACCTATATGCAATATACCGAAACCACCAAACCCGCCCGAAACCCACCGAATTTAGTCTCGAAACCTTCCGAACCAACCCGAAACCAAAAACCCACCTGAAACCACCCGGCGCGGCCGAACAAACCCGAAACTACCCGAACCCGTCTGAAACTTCGTTTTTTTTCAATGATTTTTTTTTGAAAATACCAAAGTTGTCCGAACAATTGTCAAATGTGGAATCTCCCGAAAGCAGTCAAAATTCAGTGTTTGGCTGGATTCGGCTAGCTCCCATGACTTCGGGTGGGTTAGGGTTAGGTGGGTTCGTGTGGTTTTGGTCCATACGGTTTTCCAAGTTATGCAAAAATTGCGAAACGAGCTAAAATAGTAAAATTTGACTTAGAAATGGAACCACCTGAACAAACCCGAAATGAGCGGAACCAGGCGAACCCACCTATTAAGTATGTGTCTTGGTGGTTTCGTGTTGGTTCGGATGGGTTTTAGAAAGGGCCAGGGTTTTAGGAGTTTTGGTTTGGGGGGTTGGGGGGTTTGAAAAAAGGGGGGGGCAGAGGTTTCAGATGGGGTTTGGGGGGGGTTCCCAGGCTTAATTTTTTTTGGGGTGGGTTCAATTTTTCCCGTTCGAAATCCTGATGTTTTTTTCATCTGGGTTTTTTTAAAAAAAGTTTCAAGCCCAAAAATGGGGTTTTTTCCCCCGATCGTTCGCTGCCCGGGCGTGTTACCACAAAAAATTTTGGGGGGTTTTGCAATTGGAGGAGTTTGGACCTGCCAGGGGAACCCGGAAGGAAAATTACCGGGGTGCAAAAAAAAGGTTTTGTTTGGGGGGGCGGGGCCTGGGAAATTAAAAATTTAGGGGAGGCTGGGGTAGGGGAATTGTTGGGAACCCGAAGGAAACAGTTGTTGTATTTTCCAGGTTGGATTTAATTTTTTTTTATTAAAGTGGAATGTTTTTTGGGAAAATTTGGGATTTTTTTATAGTTAGGGGGGTGAAAGGGATGGTATGCCACCTCTTTTTTGGGATCAAAGGGGGGGGGAAAAAAAAAAACGGGGGGCAAAATTTGGGGGAAAAGCGCCCCTAAAGGTTTTTTTCCAAAACACCTTTTAAATTTATCAACAGTTTGCGTTTCCCCAAACAAACCCCAAAAAATTTAAGTTTTTTTTCCCCCTTTCCCTTCCAAAAAACGCCTGGGTTTTTTTAAAAAAAGTTTCCCCGGAATATAATTTCTTCTTTAGTTTCCCCTTTTTTTCCCCCACGGGAAATGAAAAAAGAAAATTGTAAAAAAAAAGAAAGGCAACAATCTAAATTTCATTCAACAAAAAAAGTATTCCCAATTATACGAAAACAAAAACTGCGTCCTCAGCCGCCCTCGCACGAGAAATAGGTGGGTAGGATTACGTCATAATGATATCATGATGTAGTGCGTTGATGACGTTGAACCGCCTATTTCTCATGTGCGGCGTTCAGCCGGCACACTTCACTGCCTATTGTGTGCCATATGTTCACGATTTCGGTGTGGGAAAACATCTCAAGTGTTCAATTTCTTTGAACTTTCTTATTGGAGCTAATATTCCAACTTCCCAATGTTACCTGTTTATTGTTATTCCTTTATTCCTTTCTTCTTTTGCTAATGTTGCTTTGTTATTATAGCTGCCTGCTATTGTAAAGACTTTAAGAACTTATAACTTTATTAGAAATTGTTGTTCCTTTTCTGCAGCGTGTACCTTTAACTATTGTTTGGTAACTAAACTTGCACTCTTCTGTCAGTGTCAGTGATGTTTTGCCTATTATTACCCTGCAGTGTAATTACTTTTCGAATTTTTGAGCAATATTAATCATGTAATATCACCGTACCCAGCAGTTGAATTACTGTCAAGTGTGTACCTAATTACTATATCCCAACTGTTGAATTACTATTCAAGTGTTGAATTACTATTCCCAACTGTTTAATTACTACTGTTGAATTACTACCAATTTTCTGAAACGGCCATTCGCACGATTCTAACCTATTTGCTATCTCTGTGCGGATGTAAATAAGCTCCCATGATATCTGTTATCGCACTTTTCATATAAAAAACGATTTGATATAATTTATTCTTAACCGTATATATACTGTGAAACAAGATAAAATAGCGATAAGGAGCACAATATGTTCGGTACATTCGGTAGCACAAGATAAAGTAAATAGGAGCACAATATATAAAATACGATATATCTAAACGATATTATAGGACAAGATAAAGATAAAATAGATAGAAGGAACACTATCGTACACAACTAAATGGCGCCACCCAGACGGGCTTGATAACTCCATCCGTGTTTCAATGTTTATTTATCTAGTGTTAGAGACTTGTGGCGCCATATATAGGGTGTATTGCTCCGTTTTATCAAATTCATCTAAATTATTTCTATGTGCCGTCATTTCTATCTGTCAGTGTTCGTTACTTATTTTAGATCGGGATGGCGCAAAACTTATTGATCAACTGAGGAGTACATACATACATTTTGATGTATTCTAAAGATTTAGCTGACTATGATTCACAGGGCAGATTCTATACGAGATCCAAATGAGATTGTAGCTCTCGAGTCAGTTGTTAATGTTTGTGGTGTGAATTGTTTTGTTTTCGATTGAGTACTTAACTTTCATGGTGGTTCATTTTTTTAAGGCAATGAAAGATCAAAACAAAATTTTTGTAAAGTACATAATATACATACACTACGACATACACTAACAGTATGTATCAATGGTGGGCGCTGGACTTTTGAACTTATTCGCTGAATTGACCCCGATACGATGATGATGCGATTCTGACTTTTACAAATCACTGGCAAATTTGTCCAAAATTCTCGCCTGTTTCAACTATGAAATAGTGTACCCATTATTCATAAAACATTGAGTTCGAATACCTAAGTTTCAAACCGTCTACTTTGATTGATGCGTATATGGCAGGGTAATAATACAGTAAATACACACTTGGGTGTGTAAATTACCATCGTAATTGCACTCGCAAGCTCGTGCATTTATTGCATGAATTCCACTCGCAAGCTCGTGGAATTAATGTGGTAATTACACACCCAAGTGTGTATTTACCGTATATAACCGCATTGGCTTATTGGTGACTTTAACAACAGAATATTGAATTATTAAAACGCATGAATACGATCCAATCACCTTGAAAAGAGGGGCTTGCCACCCTCTGCCAGGCAACATCAAATTATAACGGCTCAATTACATGGTCACGGCAACAGATAATTGGTGAATTAATATATTATCGGAGTAAGTAATATATTATTGGAGTAAGTTTGCGTTCTTTTTAACTAAAAATCAATAGTTAAAATGCGCTCTTCACTACCTTAGTACACTTAAGAACGGCATCACGTAATTTGCGCGCACTTTAAGATCGGCGCACTTTATTAGTGCGGTTTTTATGAGATTGAAAACGATGTGTAAATATGAATAAAATTTGAAATTTTTCTCTTGATTGCTAGACATCATATTCATGGGACCACTAATATACAATTTTGCAATTATGAAAAGAAACAAATTTTCAACAGTAATATGTTGTACTTGTAGTATCCATCATTTTAATCTACAAACTACAGTACAGAAGTGCTGCAGTTTGGACAGTGCATATCTCAGAAAGGCAACATAATAATTTCATTCTTTAAACTATTGAAGTTTTAGCTGACGGTCATGATGCCCGAAAAAACCCGCAATCGGAAAAAATGCAAAATTCATAAAATTGTTCACTTAATTAGCATACACTTAATTTTATGCGCACTAAATTACTGTACACTTAATTAGTGCGGTTTTTTCCAAATCGCACTAATTAAGTGACGCCGTTCTTAAGTGTACTAAGGTAATTGATCTTGGTACCTCTAAAATACTAAGACTGTTTGTGCACGAATTGCAGGCAACTGGACGTTGCGTCATTTTCAGACTTAAGAATGCTCAATGTGTGGCGTTTACTTCGCGTGCCCAGATGTGTTTCTTTGTACTAGGAATATTGAGGGAAACACAGTGTTAACCAAGTGTTAGCCCATTATAATAGCTGCCGCCTTGCTCTGTATCATTAAACAACTTTACTAAACACCACTCAATTCTTTTTTGTAACATATACTTTTAATTGTTTATCATTGTGACTCTTTGTACAATCCATTTCCTGTCTCTTCACTTAACACCACTCATTTTTTGTAACATAAACTTTTAATTGTTGCTTTATAATTGTGACTCTTTGTATAATCCATTTTCTGGGGCCCGTGGTTTAGTTTTTAACAAATTGTCAGTAAGCGAAAGAGAAGGGTGTTGTTTTGAATCAGTCTTCTTTTTGATTTGCTTAAATTGCTGATCAGCGAATTACTAATTACGTCATTAATTGCGGGTAGTTGGTCAGATATGAAATAATTTCTGATTTATTCAAGAACAAAATCGTGGGGTTTTGTGCGATCAAAATATCTGTCTGACTGTCTCTGTGTCTCATGAACGAAGGAATGAATGATGTATTAATCGGCCAAAATTCATGCAAATTCATGTAAATCGTGAAAAAAGTCAATTTAAAATTCGGCCTTTGGCCTCATAGTTGATTGAACTAATTCATACATTCATGATAACCCCTGGCCATTCAATATCAATAGTTTGAAATATTAGTTGAATAGTTTTGCTACTAGGTAGGTACATCATAATAACATTATGTAGGTAGGTACTAAGGATCTACCTACAGTCGTCCCATCTCATTTGATTATCGACTTCAGTGGTAAAACACGGAAGTGAAATTGCTCCTCAATCTTCCCTTTGTTACAACTTCTGGAGTTTCCCTCTTCTTTGCTTTCGTCGTACTGTCGTAGAGTGCAGTAGGTGGTACAAAAGTGAAGGGCATTCTTTTCCCTTTTCAAGTTTTTACATAAATCGTAACTTGGCAAATGGCAAATTGTAGTTGCTATTAATTGTAGTGGTGATATCTGATAAGTGGTGGAGAATGATTAACCTTTTTAAAGTTTTTCCGTCACCCAACTAATTAAGTTCTACAAAATAATAACTTTTTACTGACACGTTTAATTACCACGTATTTGAATATACTGATGAACTGATTAAGAAATACATTAATTAAGAACATCATATAATTATCATAGTATCATAATGTGCAGTTTGTCAGTGTACACAGAAACGAAACCCTTCTCATATTTCCTCCATTTTCTGCGGAGTCTTGTCCAGTTCGTTTTAATCATTCAGAATTTAAGATAGATTCTAAAACGACGTATTTAGTGTACCTATACTGTATTCTTGTATTGATAATTCTTTTTTACTATCACTTATGGTATCTACTATTATTTATTTTCTACGATTATATTGACTGAACGTGTGGTTCCGTACTACAGAACTTATCCCATCCTTTTTCACACTTCGCTTAGCCTGACCCCTGGGTTTGCTGCTTCTCAGTTTCACCACCTAAAGTATTGTGTATCTTTGTGGGAAGGTTTATCCTGAATCTTGAGGCACATACCTAGTGTTATTTTCATCTACAAACCACAATACAGAAGTGCTGTAATCCATGTCAGTGTTTCCCTTAACACCATCATGAGGAGTTACTTCAAAGGTCTTTTCTCGTGCGCATCCCATAGGAAACGTCGAACCAGCAGCCATGAGCAGTCCTCTAGTGTTCAGGTACTACGCAACACTTTCGTTCCGAAACTGATTTACGTTGTGCACAGCTCAGTTACGACGTACAAAAAAGTACGTGATTTTTCCCTGATAATTAAGATCATATTAAGATGGGAGCCTCAAATATGATTGTAGCACTGATGATGTTCTGAAAGTACTTTACTATTTTATAATCAGCTCGTGTGTCTCATTAAAGTGTTGTGAAACCTGGCAATTGACAGTGACAAAGTATATATAAGATTTGGATGAATTAAAACACTCGTGCAGTCATGCAATGAAAAATTGTTGAAATTGCACAGTACAAAATCGTTTCAACACGCGACCCGGGAATGAATTATGAGATGACACCTATAAGGAGTCTATCAGACGTTGCGAATACAATTTAGGGTGCTAGATCAGTAACTTAAAAAACATTCTGGAGTTCTCACTTCCAATAATGCCACAGACTGGCCAGTAGCCAGGAGACTCCATTATATCGCACAATACCGACCCTCGAAAAATCGCAGAGTTAAAGTGATTTGAAATCATTTGTGCTAAAATGGTATAAAGTGGGTGGGAGGTTATTCTCAATGGCAAAGAATATAATCATCTATTTTACTCTGATACGTAAATTGTGTTAAAACTTATTTCCTCATTATTATTCTGAATCTTGCCATTTTCGGTACACAAAGGGTGAAGAGAAGGACTGCGTTTGCTTTCGAGGAGACACGAAGTCTGCTGTAAAGGGGGTTTTCAACCCCCCCAAAAAATGATGGTGGGGGAAAATTTCAAGATGGGAAAATTTAAAAATTTGGGGGAAAGTTTGGGCCTTTAGGGGGTTTTAAAAGTTTCTTTATGTTTTAAAATATTTTAATAATGCACTTATGCATATTGTTTTTAAAAAAAATTTTAAATTTGTTCGGAAAAAAAAAATTTAAAATGAAATCAGGTTGTTTTTAACCTTTGGAGAAAAGCCCCCCCTTTTATAAATAAGCGTTTTTGGTTTGGGTTTTCCCTTTAGACCCAAAAATTGAAGGGTTGTTTTGCCCGACTTTAAAGATTCAAAAAAGTCATGGGGAGTTGGATAAAATTGGGGGAATAAAACATTGACACCAGGGGCCTCTACGGGTACCATTTTAAAATTCTTTTTGGGCCATACTACAATTTTCAATTCCTTTTAGATAAAACCCCCCAACCCTTTCTTACGTTTCTGATGGGGTTTTTAAGTCCTCTTTTTAAGAATAAAGGAAATATTCTATGTTTCTATGTTTGGCGATAGCTCCCATTATATTTCCCAGTCAGGCTGATATGAGAACTGCATCTTTTGTAATCCCCATGTTTAAACTTTCGTTCTCTGCAGGTATCCCACGAGGGTACTAAGATGTTCTTCTGGGTTTGGGATGACGATGTCATTGGGAAGGAGAAACTAGGACATGCCTCCATCAACCTCAAAGACATCATACACAAAAAGGTTTGTGAGTTGTTTCACGAGATGCAGTGTATTGTTTTTAAGCTATGTGAAGTTCCATTTCCCCAAAAGATGTATCACGTTTATCAGTTGTGAAGTCTGCTACCTTGATTTTGGTTTTTTAATTTTTTTAAAAAAATTTTTTAAATTTTTTAAAAATTTTAAAATTTTGGGGGCCCTTTTTAAAAAAAAAAAACCGGGGGCCCCCTTTTCCCCTTTTTTACAAAAAAAAAAAAAAACCCCCCAAAAGGGGTTTTTTTTCCCTTTAAAATTTTTTAAAAAAAAAAAAAATTTTAAATTTTTTTCCCCCCCGGGGGGGGGGCCCCCCCCCCCAAAAAAAAACCTTGGGGTTTAAAAAAAAAAGGGGGGGCCCTTTTTTTAAAAAATGGAACCCCTCAGGGGAAAAAAAAAGGATGTCAGCGTGGGGGATAAAACAAATTTCCTCTTCCCTTCAAAACAAAATCTTTGAAAGGGGGGCCGTTGAAAATTGGGATTAAAGTTCCGTTATTTTAAAATTTGGGGGTATATAATTTGTGTGTTGTAAAATTGTGTTGTTTTTTTGTCTTGTGTTTTTTGTTTGTCCTTGTTTATAAATTTTTGTCATTGTTTCCGGTGTTTGTGTATGTTGTCACTTGTCACTTGTATTTGTAAGGAGGTATTGTTGTCCGTGTTTGCAGAGTACATAACACTTGGTTTGTCACGTATGTACGTATGTTGTCACTTATCAGCTAATCTCCTCTACAAGCTGACACCCGCCCTGACACCACTTCCTCCCAGTCAGGTGAAGTGACACTCTACCAAGACGCCTGTTGTCTACCTACATACCAACACATCTGTCAGCAGCTCCTTTACAGCTAGATCAGCATGGGATGACATTGCTCACAGCATAGAGAAGGCACAGAAGTTCATCTATTTCACTGGTAATTTGGCGTTTATTAGCGTCATCAATAATAGATTGTTTATTAGCGTAATCAATAATAAATTGTTAACTTGAGTCTCAGGGAGGCCAAGTTGCTAGACAGAATTCTTGTCTGATTCACGATGCCAGTACAACAATAAAACTGAAACATACATATGCTCATATATGGTATCAAATATATGGACAGCTTTATCAACGTTTTTATAACCACTGCGGAGCGAAGCTTGAAAGTGTTCATAGTTTTTGTGTCCCTGAGAGTGAGACCATTGTAAATATAAAAGATGTTTTGTATTGTAATGATTTTCTGAAGCCCTGCTCCCTCCCCTAGGGTGGTCGATGACGCATGACATCAGGCTCAGGCGGGACTCCCTCGACTCCCAGAGAAGACCAAGTCGGCTGTGCCATCTTGGGAGATTCTTTCAAGCAGAAAGCGAACGAGTGTCAGCTTGTGCGGTCAGTATTAGGAAAACATGATGGATTGGTGGGCAAAATATCATTTGGGTGGCCGAAATCTGCACTCGCTGTTTGACAATGATTCCCAGATTTTCGGTGGGGATTTGGTGAAGAGGTTTCCCGTCAGTGGTCGAAAAAAATAATACCTGTTCCTTGATTTTTGTAGAGTACGGGAAAATAATAAGACTATTTTCCAGATCTTGCTGTGGGACGAGCCTTTTAACAACGAGGAAATGACGATGGCAGGAGTTGTAGGTACCAACGACGAGATTACTCGGAACTACTTCGCTAATACCAAGGTTTCGGAGATACCGAGGTTTTTAAAACAAGGTTTTTCAAATGAAAATGTGATAGTTTTCGCCACCCTCTGAAAAGATCCCCTCTTTTCTTTACAGTGTCCTTTGGCATTCGTCACTCACCATTAACAAGTTATCCATGTTAGGTGAAGTGTGTTCTTGCGGCCCGGAAGAAGAACACGCGAGGCATGTTGGAAACATTAGTTAGCAACACCTCCTTCTCTCACCACCAGAAAATAGGTGAGTCATATGATATCACTGGCATAGTTATCATACATGATTTATAAAACAAGGCAACGTTCGCCAAGTATGTAGTATGAAGTATGCAACTTTTTCTATTGATTTTTCACAAATTGTAACACCTAGGACACATTCAATTTGAATTCGATGCTATTTATATCCATACTTCCATAGTGTCTTGCCCTGATCTTCTAAAGGCTTGCAATTCAATACCATCCACCATGTACGTACTATACTGTTAAATCAGTATAACGTTACACATTAAAATGGCGGTGGTGCGGAAATTTCAAAAGTCATTCTCAGAACTGGCAACAGCCAACATATCCGTAACACTCTTCCAAAGTTACAATTTGAATTCTATGTAACAACTCTTACAATCCCTCCCCCAGTGGTGTGCGATGACGCGGATGCTTCCTGCGGCACAGTGGGTTATATCGGGGGTCTGGACCTGACCCCCTCTTACAACCCCCTCCCTCTAACACCCCCTCTTACAATCCCCCCTCTTACAACTCCTCCCCCAGTGGTGTGCGATGACGCGGATGCTTCATGCGGCACAGTGGGGTATATCGGGGGTCTGGACCTGACCGTGGGGCGGTACGATGACCAGATTCACTCTCTCTTTCAGAGCAACCTCAACCAGCACCAGGACGACTTCTACCAGGTACATTTAGTGGGGATACCATTCTACCAGGTACATTTAGTGGGGATACCATTCTACCAGGTACATTAAGTGGGGATACCATTCTACCAGGTACATTAAGTGGGGATACCATTCTACCAGGTACATTTAGTGGGGATACCATTCTACCAGGTACGTTTAGTGGGGATACCATTCTACCAGGTACATTTAGTGGGGATACCATTCTACCAGGTACATTTGGTGGGATACCATTCTACCAGGTACATTAAGTGGGGATGCCATTCTTTTAAGTGGGGATACCATTCTACCAGGTACATTTAGTGGGGATACCATTCTACCAGGTACATTAAGTGGGGATACCATTCTACCAGGTACATTTAGTGGGGATACCATTCTACCAGGTACATTTATTTAGTGGGGATACCATTCTACCAGGTACATTTAGTGGGGATACCATTCTACCAGGTACATTTAGTGGGGATACCATTCTACCAGGTACATTTAGTGGGGATACCATTCTACCAGGTACATTTAGTGGGGATACCATTCTACCAGGTACATTTAGTGGGGATACCATTCTACCAGGTACATTAATAGTGGGGGTACCATTCTACCAGGTACATTTAGTGGGGATACCATTCTACCAGGTACATTAATAGTGGGGGTACCATTCTACCAGGTACATTTAGTGGGGATTCCATTCTGCCAGATACATTTAAAGGGGATACTATTCTACCAGGTACATTTAGTGGGGATACCATTCTACCAGGTTCATTTAGTGGGGATACCATTCTACCAGGTACATTTAGTGGGGATACCATTCTACCAGGTACATTTAGTGGGGATTCCTTTCTACCAGGTACATTTAGTGGGGGTACCATTCTACCAGGTACATTTAGTGGGGTACCATTCTACCAGGTACATTTAGTGGGGATACCATTCTACCAGGTATATTTAGTGGGGGTACCATTCTACCAGGTACATTTAGTGGGGATACCATTCTACCAGCTACACTTAGTGGGGATTCTAGCAGTTACATTTAGTGGGGATACCTTAAGAGTTATGTCAGGCTTCGATTAGGGACATAGGACCTAGCACACGTATTGGCGAATTGTATGTATAATTCGAGAGCTGTGCAAATACTACCGAGACGAAGTCGAGGCGGTTGCACAGCTCAGGTAGTGTTAATTGTAACCACTCCATCCTCCTCTCCTTTTCAGACATTCCCGGGTATTAACAACGGCTCTCAAGGGCCCAGACAGCCGTGGCACGACGTACACGCCCGAGTGACTGGGGAGGCTGCCCTGGACATAATCACTAACTTCACGGAGCGTTGGCGGATTGAGGCACCTGCTGAGGTAACTGTGCAGTGTTAGGTCACGTTTTAAAGTTTTATTAATCAGCTGGTGTTTTTTTAATCTCGTATTCGTGACCTTAAGTGTTTTACGAATTTAGTTCACGATGTCAAAGAAATTTTCGTAAAAAGACTTCTTCAAAGCCCCTTTTTCTCACTTTCTCAGGACGTATTTTCACCGCTAAGAATTGTCCCAGCCATGTTACTATCTCAACCAACAACATTCCATACTCCACTCACTCACTCACAATTCATGGTAATTTGTGTTCCTTGTCACTCAATCATTCTGTGATTAAACCTCACTGTGTTCAACTAATAGGCGATCGACCATTCTTGAGATCAGCAGTTTTCTTATTGTAGCTAACTTTCATATTAAACTCCAATAATTTCAACTAAAATTGGTATTTGGTCAATTTGTGACCTGGAACGTCTTGATCTCCTGCACGGATTTCCCACAATTTCTACCTTATATTTCAGGATACCTGCCTTGCCGACCTCCCAGCGGAGGACAAAGACGAGTCAAGGTGGAAAATACAGCTCTTCCGATCCATACCCATCGATTCAGCGCAGTTTGATGAAACCAAGATGAACTGCTTGCAATCAAAGGTAAGTAAAATGTAAGAGGGGTTCTGAAGATGAATCAGCATTCAAAAGAGTCAAGGGGTAGGAGGAGATTTACACCCTTAAATTTGTAACTTTGGGGAACGGACTTTTCCTCTCACGAAACTTCATCTCAAGACACGTTATCTCGCATCATGTCAACTCTACGCAAAAGTAAGGGTCTGGGTTAGGGTTTGGGTATGGGTAAGACTTCCTGTTACGGTTAGGGTTATGATTAGGGTCATCAGGACAGGGAGATGAAATGTCGTACCCTTCCTCTCCTAACCCCGTGATCTTCTAGGCCCCGCCCCACCCCCCTCTGTTAACCCCTCCCCCTCTGCTGACCCCCTCCCCCTCTGCTAACCCCCGCCCCCCTCTGCTAACCTCCCCTCTGCTAACCCCCTCCCCCTCTGCTAACCCCTCCCCTCTACACCCCTCCCCTAACCTGCCCCTCCCCTCTGTTGCCCCTTCTCTGCTAACCCCCTCCCCTCTGCTGACCCCTCCCCTCTGCTAACCCCTCCCCCTCTGCTAACCCCCCTCTGTTAACCCCTCCCCTCTGCTAACCCCTCCCCTCTGCTAACCCTCCCCCTCTGTTAACCCCTCCCCTCTACGACCCCTCCCCTCTGCTAACCCCCCGCCCCCCCCTCTGCTAACCCCCTCCCCCTCTGCTAACCCCCTCCCCTCTGCTAACCCCCTCCCCTCTGCTAACCCCTCCCCTCTGTTAACCCCTCCCTTCTCTGCTAACCTCCCTCTGCTGACCCCTCCTCTGCTAACCCCCTCCCCTCTGCTGACCCCCTCCCCCTCTGCTAACCCCCTCCCCTCCTCTGCTACCCCCTCTGCTAACCCCCCCTCTGTTAACCCCCTTCTCTGCTAACCTCCCCTTCTCTGCTAACCCCCTCCCCCTCTGCTAACCCCCTCTACATCCCTTCTCTGCTAACCCCATCCCCCACCTCAGCACGGCAGAACGTACGAGGCGAGCATTCACCGAGCCTACGTGAGGGCAGTCCGTAACTCCGACAGCTTCATCTACATCGAGAATCAGTACTTCTTAGGCAGTGCCCATACGTGGTACGAAAAAGGAAGTGAGTACTGATTATTAGCTCCTGTGGGCTAGGCAGTGTAACTAAGATGGTAATCAATTTAGTGGATTATTCTTATCATACTTAGTACTACTTTCACTGTTGATTTTACCTACTCGTCTCATAGTTAACCTACTTTTATTTTCACATCCCATGATATCACTTTTATTACTTCTGTGACTGACTATTTTAAGTGACTCTCTAATCACATTTTCCCATTTTCCCAATCTCCTTCATCTTCTTTGATCGTCCATTTCTTCTCAGCACCCATAAACCGCCTGCACAGAGATCACAAAATCTTCATAGATGACCAATTCATCACATCTTCACCAAAACAATATCATGACATTAGCCTGGATGAATGTGAGTCAATATAGTTAACAAATGCTGCTCTTCATTTCCCACCATTGCAAATCATTTTCAAAACCTTATACACAAGTTTAGATTTTATTTCAGAGCGGAAACCCGATAGAAATTCTTAGTCTATTTGATATTTGGCCACCCATAAATCGAATAAATGCAAAAATGGTTGGTTCAATACAACCATGGCCTTAATGAAAATTGGAGTTCGGACACTACGGCACAGGACTCTAGGGCACTGGACCCTACGGCTAAGTTGTTGTTTATAGGAGATATTCCTTTTATTAGTGGAACTTGAATTTTATGTGCCGCAGAGTCCACCCTAAAACCAAAGTGTGCCGCAGCGTCCCCCCAAAACTGAAAAGTGTGCCCACGAATCCTGTGCCGTAGTGTCCTGTGCCCTAGAGTCCTGTGCCGTAGCCCGTAGTGTCCTATACCCTGAAACTTTTAAAGCGTTAGCCCCATTATGCCCCAATATGAAGTTTTGATAATATCCGAATATCAAACTGAAGACTGGGTTTTACATCAAGTCACATTTCACAATCGTTCACGTTTCATGATCATTTCATTCACTCCTTCCAGCTTACTACTTCACCCCAACACAAGAAGACTCATCTGACGAGGAGTCAGAAAGTAAGTTATTGATTTGTACCATTTCATTCGCAGTTCACACAGTGAAATTTAATAATATTCACATCCACAGAGTACAGAGTTCAGAATTTTTACATCTCTTTTTTTAATTTTTCAATCAAAATATCTTTCACTTCACGAATTTACTTAGGTACTTGAAAATTGAATCTATAATCTTGAAGATTACAGTTAGACTTATAATTACATGACGTGAAGTATGATAGGAGGACATGATGTTTTGGATATCCGCTGGTCAGTAGAATAAAGTTGACTATATTGAAAATAAACTTGACCATTTAAGATAGATTAAAGAATTGTCCACCGTAAAATTCTACAACGCAGACAGGTTTGCTAGAGGAATCCCGCCAGACCAAGTGAAACCATTTCCCAGTAATTACTCGACCTCCGCCCTTGACATGTTCTCTGAGAGTAAGGGGCGTGCAAAGTCAGTGATTTTACAGTGTTATTGTGATTGCTGCGCGAGATAGATAGGCGGTGGACTGGAAGGCTAATGGAAATGCCCACAAAACCATCCCCAACAGATCCATCCCCAAAGAACCATCCCCCACAGATCCATGCCCCACAGATCCATGCCCCACAGAACCATCCCTCACAGATCCATCCCTCACAGACCCTTCCCCCACAGATACATCCCCCACAGATCCATCCCTCACAGATCCATCCCTCACAGATCCATCCCCCACAGATCCATCTCCCACAGATCTATCCCCTGCAAAACCATCCCCACAGATCCATCACACACAGAACCATCCCCAACAGATCCATCCCTCACAGATCCATCCCCCACAGATACATCCCCCACAGAACCATCCCCAACAGATCCATCCCTCACAGATCCATCCCCCACAGATACATCCCCCAAAGAACAATCCCCCACAGATCCATCCCTCACAGATCCGTCCCCCACAGATCCATCCCCCACAGATCCATCCTCCACAGATCCTTGCCCCGTTCAGAAGCGTTGCCAACCATGACCAATATAAAGTTGCTCATAAGTACCTATTGTCCTATCGATGAAGTTGAACCGCCTATTTTTCGCGCGCATGTACTAATTCAAATTACACTTACCTGATCCATGTGAAATTGTGAGGTGTGAATCTTACCAACTGGAATACGGAATGAAGCAATTAATGTTGACTTTGATTTGGTTGGTGATAGATTCATTGGAGCAGTAATTGCTATTGATAATTCTGCACCTATCATGAAATGCTGTAAGATTAACAATTTTTGCTGAATCTAGTAGTTATTGACAGGCCTGAATGATTAATTAACCTGATAATGATTTGAGAATGTGCTTGATCAGAATCAACGATCTATAACTCATGAGACTATTAGCAATAAATACTTAAGTTATTGAAATAGTGCGGGATAGATAGAAAGTGCATGTCTCTTGACTGCATGAGTGGTGCACTATTAATTGAGGATCTGCTAACTGCTATATTCGTTATATCTTACTCATGTAATTAGAAGGGTTCTTGGCTTATTCATTTATTAACGTTCTCAACGACGCATGATGGTGAATAGCTACTTCTTTTTTCCGGCACTTTATACTGTTGTATCAGTGCTGGGCTTGCTGATACAACCACAAGCATACCATGTAACAGAGCCGTTATAATCTAATGTTGCCAGAGGGGCTCAAGCCCCTCTACATGGTGATTGGTGCGTTTTCTTGTGTTTAATATACACGTAGATGCATGGTATAGCAGACGAAGAACTAACTCATGATCATAAAACCTTGGATCGGGTAATTTTAGACGATAGTTTTCTACTGTTCCTCTATGACAATAAGAAGGCCTCTAAAGAATCCTCCAGTCATGAAAGTAAAGGTTTTATCAAGTTGCTTCAGGTCACCAGCTGGACGTTATGCAGAACTACCTGAAGGACGTGAAGTTCCTAAAACCTTTCAGCTGGTACCACAGTAAGCTACTCTTCAGCTTTAAATCTCTTGTGCTATCCTATTTTACATTATATCTAATGTTATCCTATTCTGCATTTGATTAATTGAATGATAATTGTCTAGTGTTATTTTGACTGAGTTTATTGTTGGTGGTTATTCTTTAATCCATAACAATGACTAAAGTTTTGACTCTATTTCAGCACCTCGTTGCAACCACTTGGTACCAGTGGAGATTGCAGAGCAGATCTGTGAGCAGATAGAGAAAGGAAAACGCTTTGCAGTCTACATCCTCATCCCTCTCTTCCCTGAAGGTAACGAAGTCATTACCCTCTTGAATTCACAATTACACAGGTGTTTTTGTGTCATCAAGTCACCGTGTATGATGATAAAATCATCAAGTCTCTTTTCTAAACTATGAGTATGATAAAGTCATCAAGTCTCCTTTCTAAACTACGTTGATGACGTCATGTTTTCAGGCGACCCTACCGCGCCCCACATCCAGGAAATACTGTTCTGGCAGACTAAGACCATGTCCATGATGTACCGTAAAGTCGCTAAAGCTATCAAGAAATACGAAGTGGAAGCTCACCCCTGTGACTATCTCAACTTCTTCTGTTTAGGTAGGAAAAGGGACTACTTTCACTCTAAAAATATCATTAACTGATGCCGCATTGTGATCTGTAAACTTGATTAAATTTTTCCCCGAGTCCCCATGGACTCCATCCCCACATTCTCATTTTCCTAGTATAATCCAGTAATCCACTTTGTTGGTTATTGACTACTGATTCTGGCACCAGGTAAGCGTGAGCAGCCCCCAGAGAGTATCCTCAAACTGCAAACCAGCGACACTCCTGCAGCCAACATGTCCAAACACGGCCGAGGGATGATCTACGTGCACAGCAAGGTACGATTTATTGCTTCCACAAATACCAACCCTAGGTAGACAACCTAAAGAGCATTACATTTACTTGGGATGGCGGATATTTCCACGCCCAAGTTTGTTAAATACATATTTTACCAATTGTAAAAGTACAACCCTGTTCCCGCCTATTCGTGTTACTGTCAATCGCATGCTATGGTGACACTGTTACTCTAAGTTTTCACCCGCAGGCTATGGTGACAGATGACATCTACGCGATAGTGGGCAGTGCTAACATCAACCAGCGGAGTATGGACGGCAGGCGAGACACTGAGGTAGCAGTGGGGTGTTGGGAGGCGGAACCGGACTCCCGGCTAGTGAGCGACGGCCATGTTCAGGGCCTGAGGAAGGGGCTGTGGAGTGAGCACCTGGGCCAGTACGAGCCTGTGTTTGATAACCCCTCCTCTTTGGAGTGCGTGCAGAGGGTCAGGGAACTAGCTGCCAAGAACTGGGAGGCTTACATCGAAAACAAGTGAGTTAGGGAGCAGGACATCTTAGTTACATCATCTGTTTTATCGAGAGAATCTTAATAAGGGCTCTTTTCACACACGTCACTATAGAATAATAGACTAGTCTGTACGGAACCCCTCAGTTACAATTCCTTAGCATGCCGTACAGCAAGGAAATTATTTTACTTTTCCCTCAACATATTCCCTTGGCAGGCAGCCAGAGAACACTCCTGGACACCTGCTACCATACCCCATAAAGATCAACAAGCACGGGGAGATAGCCCCGGGGACCGCCTCCGGACACTTCCCAGACACCACGGCGCCCATCCTCGGCACGAAGTCCAGCTACCTGCCCAGCAGACTGACTGTCTGAGGGCTGCTGAGTCTGTTTATAGTCTGTAATCTGTGGTAGTCTGTGCGGTGACAATCTCAATGCGCGGTGCATTTAGTTCAGAAAGTGGTTCTTTAAAAACAAGACTTTATCATCGGTTCTTGAGACATGATCAGTCCTTGAGATATAATGATCAGTCCTTGGAAAATGATCAGTCCTTGAGATCTGATCAGTCCTTGAGACATGATCAGTCCTTGAGACATTGTAACTGTAAGTGAGACAGTGGGTAAAATTCTGGAATCTACCCATCTGAGAAACAACCTCCAATAGCAGAATGCATGAGTAAAGAATTTACCCTTCGCTGTATATGAATACCAAAACGGTGTAGACGATTGTTTATCAAAAAAGTGACGACAGTCAAAGGAGTTTATTTGTATTTTGAAGATGTACAATTGCATGTTGAAAGATGTCTTGCTGGGTAATGTAGAATACTTTTTCTCATCGTGTCAAGATGTTACGCTATAGTATAGATAAGGGATCGTTCACATATTACGTAATCAGCCGAGGGGGGAGGGGGTTTCCAAATGATTACGTTTGATTACGAGGGGAGGGGGTTTGGCCAATGATTACGTAATCAAAATATCTGAATTTTCATGAAAATTTCAAGTTTTTATGAAAATTTCACGAATTTTCATTAAAATTGAAAGAATTTTCATGAAAATTTCAAGAATTTTATGAAAATTTTAAAGTTTCTGAATTTTATTAGCAAAAATTAACCATTTGCAGAAAAATTGTCAAAATTTCATAATTATGATTAAAACATGATCTACTCTAACTCAATATGGTTCAGAATGTATAGTTCCTTTAGTGCTTCCCATAAAGAAGGGATGTACTCCATTCGTTGAACTCTTCCAAATCACTTCAGTGCCTCTTTGTATTTAAGGTTTGCTGCTCTGTGCTTGATCAGAGGTTCGGAGGCCTTTCTTTCCCTAGAGCTCTAGAGTTGATGCCAGAGCAGGTCTTGGAGTACATCTGCAGCTCCATTATCCAGGAATCAATCTTTTTGATGAAAGTATAGGAAGCTGCAGTTGTCTGTGAAGTTGCCAGACTCTGATCTGGCACTTAGGGGCTAGGCACTAGGGCTGATCTGGATCTTGGGTTCTGTCGGCAGATGAGCAGGACACGGATACTGAACTTTGGTTCCATCGGTTTTGAAGGAGGTTGAGGTGGGACCAAGACGTTGATTTCTGGCTCTTTAGTGGAACTGGGAGCCTCAGGTGTAGAGGAGGAGGATTATCTGTTGGAGGTAAAGGAGGATGATGAGCAGATGAGGATGCCTTGGAGGAACAGAGGAAGAGGAGGAGGTGTCCATCTCATTGTCAGAGGAGTTGTCGTAGGCGAGATTTCCATAGGAAAAACTAAAAGAAGCTTTGAACTTTTGAATGTCATCTTCAGGTCGATGATGTTGATGATTGAATTGAAACACACAATACTGTTCTAATTTTTTGTCAGTTAATACAGTTTTGGTGACGTCAAAAAAACTGAAGGAGGGGGTTGGGCAATGATTACGTAATATTTTCCGAAAAAGAGGGGGGGTTTGGCCATGATTACGTTTGATTACGGAGGGGGGTAAAAAATGCCCAAAAATTGATTACGTAATATGTGAACGATCCCTAATGAAGTGATCTTGCATCGATATTTCGATAAAGAGGAATTCCATAAATTGTGAAAGATACAATTTGACCTACCATTAATACCATGAAAATGACTCTGTATTCTGTACTGTTACACTTACACCAGCTATGAGTGATAATAATGATAATGCCATAAAATTGTCCGTATATTTATTTTAACACTGACGTCTAACAGGTTCTGTGAAAAGATATAGGAAAATGTTAAATTTGCATCTGTTCTTGGATTTATCATTATACTGTAACATAAAGGAACTAAGATATTCTTATGTAAATGTTGTCAACTGCAGCTTTTTAACAATTATTGTAATTTTATCTCATAGACAACTTTCTTGTATGTTATACCAGGAATTCGATAGTTAATAGAGGTTTCATCATTTGTACATCACGGTTAACAATTTTCGAGCAAATGAGTAAAGAAATTATTTTTCTACTGTCATTTCTTGTTAAATTATAGCTAAAATAAATAACTTTTCTGGTCTACACTTGCACAGAATATACATCCAATAACATAGGGATATGGAGGCTTAGGAAACCCTAGCAGTAGCTTGAAAGTAAAACGCATACCCCTGCGCGCGTACGCACACCTATGCGGGCTTAGGACGACTATGTTTGATCATCTCTTATTATCCAACGCGAAAATATTGCCAGACGTTGCCTGGCCCCGCTCGCGCGCGCAACGAAAACATAAAACCTGTGCACAACATGAATCAGTTTCAGACCGAAAGTGCTGCGCGCGAATTTTGACCATTTCACTCTCGACGGACGCGGACGTTGCCCGAATATTTCTTCTGACTGGATGTGGTATGTGTCCCATATAACTCCGGCTGAATGACGTCACAGATCTAAACGTCAATTTTTCTGTATCCTAAACCTAACCATGACCCCAACCAAAACCCTAACCTAAATCCTTACCCTAACCCTAACAAATCCTAATCCTGACCCTAACTCTAGTCCTTAAAGCGCTAGGTGCGCTTAAACGTAATTTTCTGAGTGACGTCATTATCATAGATAATGAAGAGCTCAGAGTTATATGGGACACTAGCCCTGGATGTCAAGAGCGCAAAGTGCAAGTGACGTCCGAATGTGGATTGTGGAACGTTGCGCCGCGCGCGACTGTAGGGTAAGTGGTAAGAGAATTAATGAACTAAATTTGTGCGCAGCACTTTCGGTCCGGTACAGATTCATGTTGTGCTTGTCTTACAGCAGCAATACGCTGTTAAAAGGTTACAGCAGCGTAACGCTTTTACAGCAGCGTAACGCTTTTACAGCAGCGTAACGCTTTTACAGCAGCGTAACGCTTTTACAGCAGCGTAACGCTTTACAGCAGCGTAACGCTTTTACAGCAGCAGCGGAACGCTGTTACAGCAGCGTAACGCTGTTACAGCAGCGTAACGCTGTTACAGCAGCGTAACGCTGTTACAGCAGCGTAACGCTGTTACAGCAGCGTAACGCTGTTACAGCAGCGTAACGCTGTTACAGCAGCGTAACGCTGTTACACCAGCGTAACGCTGTTACAGCAGCGTAACGCTGTTACAGCAGCGTAACGCTGTTACAGCAGCGTAACGCTGTTACAGCAGCGTAACGCTGTTACAGCAGTGTAACGCTGTTACAGCAGCATAACGCTGTTACAGCAACGTAACGCTGTTACAGCACTAGCGTAACGCTGTTACAGCACTAGCGTAACGCTGTTACAGCACTAGCGTAACGCTGTTACAGCACTAGCGTAACGCTGTTACAGCACTAGCGTAACGCTGTTACAGCAGCGTAACGCTGTTACAGCAGCGTAACGCTGTTACAGCAGCGTAACGCTGTTACAGCAGCGTAACGCTGTTACAGCAGCATAACGCTGTTACAGCAGCGTAACGCTGTTACAGCAGCGTAACGCTGTTACAGCAGCATAACGCTGTTACAGCAGCGTAACGCTGTTACAGCAGCATAACGCGCTGTTACAGCGTAACACTGTTACAGCAGCGTAACGCTGTTACAGCAGCGTAACGCTGTCACAGCAGCGTAACGCTGTTACAGCAGCGTAACGCTGTTACAGCAGCGTAACGCTGTTACAGCAGCGTAACGCTGTTACAACGGCGCTGTTACAGCGTAACGCTGTTACAGCAGCGTAACGCTGTTACAGCAGTGTAACGCTGTTACAGCAGCGTAACGCTGTTACAGCGTAACGCTGTTACAGCAGCAACGCTGTTACAGCAGCGTAACGCTGTCACAGCAGCGCTAACGCTGTCACAGCAGCGTAACGCTGTTACAGCAGCGTAACGCTGTTACAGCAGCGTAACGCTGTCTGGCAGCGTGACGCTGTTACAGCAGTAACGCTGTCACAGCAGCGTGACGCTGTTACAGCAGCGTAACGCTGTTACAGCAGCGTAACGCTGTTACAGTGCAGCAGCGTAACGCTGTTACAGCAGCGTAACGCTGTTACAGCAGCGTAACGCTGTTACAGCGTAACGCTGTTGAAGCGTAACTGTTACAGCAGCGTAACGCTGTTACAGTGTAACGCTGTTACAGCAGCGTAACGCAGCAGCGTAACGCTGTTAATTACAGCTTAAGCGTAACGCTGTTACAGCAGCGTAACGCTGTTACAGCAGCGTAACGCTGTTACAGCAACGTAACGCTGTTACAGCAGCGTAACGCTGTCTGGCAACAGCTATGTACTATACAGCAGCGTAACGCTGTTACAGCAGCGTAACGCTGTTACAGCAGCGTAACGCTGTTACAGCAGCGTAACGCTGTTACAGCAGCGTAACGCTGTTACAGCAGCGTAACGCTGTTATAGCAGCTCGTAACGCTGTTACAGCAGCGTAACGCTGTTACAGCAGCGTAACGCTGTTACAGCAGCGTAACACTGTTACAGCAGCGTAACACTGTTACAGCAGCGTAACACTGTTACAGCAGCGTAACACTGTTACAGCAGCGTAACACTGTTACAGCAGCGTAACGCTGTTACAGCAGCGTAACACTGTTACAGCAGCGTAACGCTGTTACACTGTAACAGAAGCGTAACGCTGTTACAGAAGCGTAACGCTGTTACAGCAGCGTAACGCTGTTACAGCAGCGTAACGCTGTTACAGCAGCGTAACGCTGTTACAGCAGCGTAACGCTGTGCAACGATTAAGCTTCAGCAGCAATAACGCTGTTGCAATAACGCTGTTACAGCAGCGTAACGCTGTTACAGCAGCGTAACGCTGTTGTAACGTAACGCTGTTACAGCAGCGTAAAATCGCTGCGTAAACGCTGTTACAGCAACTAAACGCGGAAAACATAGGTGTTTGTAATCCAACGTAACGCTGTTACAGCAGCGTAACGCTGTTGCCTGGAGTCCGTGAAACTTAAGTTTGTGATAATTCTCAATAATTATAAGGTTTACCTCTGTACGCGTTGCGCTCTTTAGTACGCGGGAAAACATAGGTGTTTGTAATCCAGCAGCGCTTTCCTATGGAGGAAGCGAGCCTGGCAACGCGAACAGGGGTATGCTTTTTTTTATTAATAGCAACGATAGAAACTGACAAAGACTCTTTCAGTCTGAGATGAAATTTGAAAATATAATGTAGAAAAATATAATGTAGAATTTAGAAGATAAACAAAAATTTTGTAAACAATGAATACAATATATGTTTTTAAATCGAATTGTCGTAGATTTAGAAGGATTTTACCCTCTCCACAATCGTTGTCAATGTCAGACCCACCGAAGGCGGACAATGCGATCGCAATCACTTTTCCGGGGGCCGGGGAGTTGAGCGCTGGATGGGTAAAATCCATCATTTATGATAAAAGTACATGAAAATCAACGACGACATATAAATACAATAAAAAACAACGGGCATCAAATACATAAATAATATTCTCTTTCGTAGGTTAAACTTAAATAAACTAAAAGTTAGATACAGTTATACGTAACTTGATGTATCAATATGCTAAATTGCAAATGCAATATTTATATTCCTTTTGCAACTTGATGATGATAAAATTAATGTACTGAAGATTTGCAGAATTGCTTCATTTCGATTTATACAATTGGCAGGGAGTTGGAGTAGTTTTCCACTTTTAACACGAAATGGACTGAACGTTATATAGAGTCGACGGCTGTATGGCAAATTTGCCCTACAATTTCCCGATGTCTTTAGAAGGTATAATTTATATCTCTGAAAAACCCATTTCAATCTCAACAAGGATCTGTAATCAGCTTTCATTAGTTTTCGAAAAAACATCGGCTAAACTATACCAGTGGTTCCCCTCTGCACTTTACTCTGTCGTTAATTCGATCAGCATCAATCTATATATTTCCTACTAGCCGCTATGTGTGGGCGCGTAATTAGATCTGTCACGACCCACATTCCTTTGATTGCGGTAGTATTTCACACCTTCATCGTTTTCTCTTGAAAGAATAACAATCAATTTTGTGTGTCACTCAATCAAGTCACACTACTGTAGTAGAATGCTACACTCAAAGTTTACACACACAAAGTTTACACACAATAATATTCGGTTTGATTCTTGAAGCAGGCCACTGGGTGACGGGAGTAGATACACAGTAAGGTGATGCTCCAATGCTTCAAATACGGCGAGGATTTAGGTATGATGCCATTTATTTAAACAATCAATAATTTTAATTAATGAGTTGATTGAATCCGTGCTGAGACTTTGAACATAAGGTTCCTGCTCCTTAAGCCCCAGAATTTTGTAGTTTGGTAAGTGCGTAATGTACAAGGGTAGGCCGCGGCTGAGGCATAGGTAGAATCTGGTTAACGTATCCGCTACACTATAGGTACCTACCTTCTTACCTAGATGCTGGTATCTACCTGTAAGTCGTTACATATTTACTCATAGAGGCTGTTACTCCTTTACCCAATTCTGATACACGAATCCGCTCGAATAAAGGAGTTCGATTTCCAGCTCGCCCACGAATATGTTGCACTAAACACGAGTGTGTCACAAGAGCTCGCCCACGAGTATGTTACACGTAACACGAGTGCGTAACACGAGCTCACCACACGAGTATGTTACACTAAACACTGAGTGTAACACAACACGAGCTCGCCCACGAGTATGTTACACTAAACACTGAGTGAGTAACACGAGCTCACCACACGAGTATGTTACACTAAACACTGAGTGAGTAACACGAGCTCACCACACGAGTATGTTACACTAAACACTGAGTGCGTAACACGAGCTCACCACGAGTATGTTACACTAAACACCGAGTGTGTAACACGAGCTCGCCCCACGAGTATGTTACACTAAACACTGAGTGTAACCCAGCTCACCACACGAGTATGTTACACTAAACACTGAGTGCGTAACACGAGCTCACCACACGAGTATGTTACACTAAACACTGTGTAACACGAGCTCACCACACGAGTATGTTACACTAAACACTGAATGTAACACGAGCTCACCACACGAGTATGTTACACTAAACACTGAGTGTGTAACACGAGCTCACCACACGAGTATGTTACACTAAACACTGAGTGTGTAACACGAGCTCACCACACGAGTATGTTACACTAAACACTGAGTGTGTAACACGAGCTCGCCACACGAGTATGTTACACTAAACACACTGAGTGCGTAACACGAGCTCGCCACACGAGTATGTTACACTAAACACTGAGTGCGTAACACGAGCTCACCACACGAGTATGTTACACTAAACACTGAGTGCGTAACACGAGCTCACCACACGAGTATGTTACACTAAACACTGAGTGAGTAACACGAGCTCGCCACACGAGTGTTACACACTAAACACTGAGTGTGTAAACACGAGCTCACCACACGAGTATGTTACACTAAACACGAGTGTGTCACAAGAGCTCGCCCCACGAGTATGTTACATACTTAACACGAGTGCACTTTGCGTAACACGAGATCACCACTCAAGTATGGTCCACGTTTCTGTAACATGTTTATGGTTAACGGGTGAGTTAAAAATTTGCTAAAAGAGACTGATGAATGATGCCTGATCACGCCCATAATCATAATTGTGTCAAAATTTCTGACTTTTTCAACTATACCTTCGAGCGCCCACAATTATGTCTGCCCATAATTCGGTTCGCTCATGTAAATTCCTAAGTACGCTCGAGCAGGTCTAATAATTTATGTTTTCAATTTAAAGTCGCAGTTTGCAGTTGATTGCAACTTTGCAATTTTTAGGATTTATCCGTCGAGCTGCAGGCACCTTCAGCGCACGGACATTGTCTCGATCTCACAGTCTCACATTTTGTGTAACAAGAGATATCTTTCTCTACACACAAACATATACCTTAGTGGTAGAAATTATGATGCGTACTAATTATGATTATTTTTGCAAAATGATCATAATTAGTACGCATCATAAATTCTACACATCATAATTTCTACAGATCATAATTTATACTTTCTCAAAATTGACCATTATTTAGACTTTTTGAAAATATGTTGAAACAACCAGGATGACCACATGTTGCCCAAAAAATTATGGTTGGCTTCAAGGCCTTTTTCACATCTTTGTAATACAACTTCAATCAGCAAATTTTCAAAATCAAAGGTTGCGGTGCTTTCATATCATGGAGTTGACATGATTACGGAGTTTCACCAACTTACTTGATACCAATAATCAGGGCCCTAACCTCCAAATAAGCTACCTTACTGTCGGACCTTATCAAAGACCAAATTTACATTTGATCCAAAAATGAAACACGACAGCACATCGGTCGAAAAACAATATGTGAATGGGGGCATGATATTCACATGACATTAACTTCCCAATCACCATGATGTTGAAAGTTAGCACAATTATGATGTAAATCATGCTAAACGAAATGATTTTGTCAGAAAATAGCCGGCATCAAGTCTTATTTCATGATTTTTTAATCGAATTTCGGGAGGATTCTGGACAATTATGGTTTAAAGGGCCGGCTAAAATGATAAAATAATGAAATTTCATTCCACTGGTTGTTCAAAGTTAAAAAGACCTTTGTTTTTATCCCAAAATTTTTTCATCATAATTAGTACCGATCATAATTTCATTCGTCATAATAAGTACACATCATAATTTCTACCACTAAGGTAAAACATGAAACACCATAGGTACACACTACACACCCTCGATTACCGCGAATTCTTTGAAGAGCAATTAGACGGAAAGCTTAATTTGTTTACATAAACACCTCTCTTCCATAGATCGCAGGATAATTGAGTTACATCATCCTAGCCGTGTCGGGCAAATTTGCCATACAGCAGATTCCGGGTATCATTTTTACACCCTCCTCAATTGAATTAGCTCTCATTAAGAAATTAATTAATCCACAGAAATGATTTTAATTTTGTCGTGTACTAGATAGGCAAAACCTAAGCTACTGAAAAAACCAGAACTCTAGCTTTAAAAATGGCTTCTCCACATAATGGTTTAGGTGTGTGCGGGCATTTTTGCCATACAACCGTCCCTTTACTGTTAAGGTATCAACTCGAAATATACAAACAATCCAATTCCAATTAAGTTTAACTAAGTTGGTCTGCATGATTGTGATGGATTTTGTAATTGTACCAAACTTAATGATTAATCTTTTTCTAATTTCTAAAATTAAGCCACAATAGGGGCCTTCAAGAAATAAAGACTGCTGCAAACGCAATGAGGTGGGGGGCTAAGATGAGAACTTCTCATCTTCTCATAGAAGTACTGGGCCTCAAGTACGTACTAGTACAAATCATTTTTTGAATAATCATAATTTCTTGTGGAGATTCGATCATTATTGTAGCACACATTTGCACGTGAATCATGCCCTAAAAGTCTTCTGCAGAGTTCTAGAATTTGTCACATACGTTGTTTTAGGCCGCATGTTCCGTCTTTTTCCAAGTTTAGCAATATAATTTATGAATTTCCCCATACGTACTTTTCACCAGGATCAAAAAGTACGTACTGATACGGTTCATTGGCTTATAGTTATAAAGTGGATTTCGGATGTTTTCGGACAAGGGGGATGGAATTGGAAGGGTCTAAAATGGACAAAATTTTGTGGACGTCCTTTATGGATGACCCCATTATTTATTTCATTATATCAAAAAGCTTCAGAATAATCAAATTGACTTTTAGATATTCATCTTGTTGAGACACGGTCAAATAATAACACGGCGTCTGACCAGTTCTCCCAACACGATGACCGCCAGCCCAGCCCCTATCAGATAGTTAGTAGGGAGTGTCTCCTGGCAAATTGCCACAAAGTCACAGCCGGAGGGTGGGAAGACCTCTAGCAACTTGTTGAGAGAGCAGGGGGTCCCACAGCGGGATAGCTCGATAGGTCGCTCGTTCAGGAAGGCTTGGACGGTAGTTTCCTGGGAGTCCGGACATTGCATGGCAACCAGGAAGAAGTTGCTAGCCAGGGGGGTCAGGTCTCCGAAGAACTGTCTGTCTGTCAGACTGAGATTACTTCCCTTCATAGGCTCAGTGAGATACCCCACGTGCTCCAGCAGCGGGAATATGGTTTCAGTGTGAGCGAACTTCAGACTAACTCCTCCCTGACTCTTGTTCAGAAAGCGCAGAGCATCCTGCCAGAGAATGCAACTAGCGTCCACCGCTTCCGGCATGAGTTTGCCTGCGTATCTCAACAAGTCTTGGTAGTAAGCCGTGACGTACATCTCCTCATCCCTGAACAAGGAACAGAAGTCGGAGTGTGGGGTGAGTCTGGGAAGTAGTACTTCCAGCGAACACAGGACATGGAGCGTCACTGCATCGTAGGGGGAGATATCCAGCCCTAACCTCCTCCCCAACTTCACCACCACCTGTTTCATGACCTTCCCCGTCAGGTACTGCTGGGACTCAGTCATCCACTCTGCCTTGTCCCGCTCCTTCTCCTTGTAGCGCCTGCAGGCGGAGTAGTAGCGCAGTAAGGCGTCCTGGTCGTGGTGGAAGGAGAGGGCGGGGGTGGAGGGGTCCGGGTGGGAGAGGGGCGTGTAGACGCCGCACAGCGCCCCACAGTGCCGCCCCACATCCTCCTTATCCAGCACTCGGCTCTCGTTCAGGATATGGTAGTGGGAACTCAGCGCACCGTGCAGGAAGCTGAGTGCGGAGCTGGCACAACGACCTTTAGATGTGGTGCCTACTTCGATATTGTAGGAGGGGGAGGAGGAGGAGGAGGAGGGGGAGGAGGAGGAGGAGGAAGAGGGGGAGGAGGAAGGGGAGGGGGCAAAGAGGTGGGGGAAGGCTTCTGCAAACCGCTCACCTTGGCCCAGTAACTCTGCGTAGCCCTCTTCTACCAACTCCTTGTCAGGCTGGTGACCGTGCTCAAAATCTGAAGGATATTCTTAGTGATTATCGTAAAAAACAATAATATTAATCAGGTAATCATAATTTATATTAATTCGCGATATCATCGTAACGGTAACAGTTCGAACTGCAGTTTGCGCGTCTTTCGTGTGCGCGGCTTAAGTTTGCGCGGAGTACTAACTCCGCGTTGTTAGTTGTTACTGTACGTCGCGCAAACTAAAGCCGCGCACATAAGAGACGTACTCACTGTAGTTCGAACTGGCCCTGTAAGCGCACGCGAATCATGTTTGTCTCTACAAAGAGTAGAGGTTAGAGTGAGGTTAAGAGGGAAGGTTGCTATGGAGATTGAGGAGTTAATCTTTATCTAAGAAAAAGTGTAAACCGTGACAGTGCAGAGAGTTACACGTTGGATTGCGCAACATTTGCAAGACTTGAGGTATTCACCAACATAATTTTGTGGCGTGACTTTTCGAACATAAGGAAATGTCCCGCATATTATGTATACATTTTACATTCTAGCCCGCCTCATTTTCTTTCACACTTGCATTGCTAAGTGTTCAAGGAATCGCTACACAGCCAGTGCCCAGTGAGGTTGTTTGTTGTTCTACGAACAAGCTGCAGACACCCTGCTTATTCGAGGTGTGGAAGAAATCACGAGTGCCGGATAACCCCACTGACTTGGATGAGCCACGTGAAGTGTTGATTGCAGAGAGCACCTTGTTACCAGGGGGGGGGGGGGGTTATTTGGAGGATCAACCACTCGGGTTTTGTCGCTTTTCTTAAACTCTTAGTGTCCTAATTCACTAAGTTATGTTAATATGTTGAGCATGTCTAAATGCACTGTCAGCTTATCCTACTTCGTAACCAAATTGTGATGCGCGCTTTCCATTGGAACCACCTGAACAAAACCTAAAGTATGAGTTTTGGTGGCTTCGGGTTGGTTCAGGTGGTTTCAGATGGGTCCGGGTAGTTTCAGGAGTGTTTGGTGGTTTCGGCTTGGTTCGGGTGGTTCCCGCCTTTTTGTATCGACGTACCTATGCAGTGGTAATTTTTCACCAATATGGTTTGCCAACTAATTTAATAAATAATTTCTGTATTAGATCGTTATGATGTTGGGTGCCCTGACGTGTCTACTCCTGACCTCGCTTGCTGCTGCCAGATCGCCTGTTACCACATGTGCGTACATTAAAGACGGGGAGTCAGCTTATGCTAACATAGGAGAGAGTTATGTCGACGGCTGCAACACGTGCAGATGCGCCGGACAGGACGAAGCAATGTGCACAATGAAGGCGTGCAATAACATGTGTCCTTTCACCAACTGGGATGGAGTTTCAGGGTACACTAAGACAGGGACCCAGGTTAAAGTTCTGGAGGGGGACTGCAGGACTCAGTGTAGGTGTGAATCTGTTGGGAAGGGTCGCAAGAAGGAGGCAGCCTTGCTGTGTAATAATTCTTGCATACAATTTTAGTGTGGATTGAGATTAGTTTTGTGTAGATGAAATGTTTTGACGACACGATTGTGTGTAGTTATTTGTATCAGTTACGGGGGAGCACTACTTTACCGATACCGTGTTGAGTATGGAGATTTGTATAATTCAGCGTGCAGTGATTGGTTGAACCATGAAGTGCTTTGGGTTAAATAGTAATGCGTCGCTTACAAGCTTTACTTGAGTTACGCGAGCAAGTTAGTAATGCTGAGTTACCTAGAATCCGAGACAGTTACGCGAAGTAAACGTCATGGGGTTAAAGGGGTTGCTGGGTACGGGGCGGTGGGGAAGACGTTGGTCTGGACTATGGTATGCCTCTGTTTTTTGGAACTGTAATTTAGGGAAATAATTGTAGGGAAATAAATACGTGGCGCATAATAATTCTGCCTTACCTAGAATCCAGGACAGTTCGGGGCTGGGTCCTCCCTCCGATTTGTAATGCTCTTTCAGAGACTTGATGAGCAGGTTAATCTTCTTCACATGCTTCTCTCCGATATTTCGTGTCCCGTGACGGTGCAAACTGAAACACACACATGTGTATAAGAAAAGTTAATGAAAATAATATGAATGGCATAATATAAACTCAAAATTCTTATTTTAGATAACAAAATTCTCATTATCGATAACTAAATATGTATTCACAGCATTTTCCATATGAAATAGACACGGGTCTCTTCTCACCTGTACAAAGCAGTAGGTTTACATGGGAACTTGAACTCCCTGATATCCCCTCCTATCAGCCGGTATGGTGCCTTGGAACCGTAGGGAGTGTGGAGAGGGGAGGAGGCAGGAAATAGGAAGAGGAGGAGGAGGAGGAGGTGAGGCATGGTGTCAAGGGGGAGGGAGGGGAGCCAATGTCATCCTAATCCATCCTATAGTACGGAGGGTAAAAGTGGGTTATACAACAATACATCCTATTGCTATGGGTGGTAGGGTCATACTTATAAAACCTAGAGCTAAAGGGTGACAAACAGTACAATTGGCAAGGATTTTGGTTAAAAGGAGCAAGTTTGATAGAAATTTGCGCGAAAACGTGCGCAAAGCATATTAATAATTGAATCGTTGAGCTGAATGTAACTAGGTGTAGGAGAATACCGTAAAAGTTTCCCTTCATAAAATACACAGTTTTCTGCACTTTTCATCAATGCAGTATTGTACACGTCAGTCGTCAACAGTATGTCAAAAGAAGACTGTTTGCATATTCCACTGTTTCAGAATTGAACAGTGGAAAGTATGAAACGCTATCTGGCATCTACAAATCGTAAGAGATGGACTGTATCTTAAATAATCAAAAAACACTTAAAAGAAGCTAAATTTTTAAAAAAACTGAAAATTAAGCCACATTATATCATTTCGTCAAGGCTTAGAGAATCTTAAACAGTGAAAACTAGGGAATGTTTATGGAGTAAATGGCAAACACGTCATCACATAATTATCAACAAAAATGAGCACAATATACAATTAAAATTTCGTTATTTCTCAAAACATGCAGTTAGAAACAATAACTGCTCATGAATATTTTTACTCTAATACCCTTCCTGATAAAATTGCATATAATCTTTAAAAGAAGGTGACATATCAAGTACTATATAGATTCTGTGGGGGTGTACGGTACCTACTAGATGGACATTCTAGGCTACAGGAAATCCAGCCACAGGAACTAGATGCCTCTTCATGCATTTATCCAACGCATCATACTTTTTACTGCCTCAAAAATTATAAGACTAGCAGGCCCGTTGGACCTGCTAGAATGATAAGGAATGGATGCATATCAATGACTGTAAAGTTTTATTTTTACTCTCTCCTTTTCTTTCATCAAGTTCTATTAAGAAAGCACCAAAGGTAATAACTTAATAGTTAAATCTGTCTCGACAACCCATTAAAATACAACATTATAACATAAATCACCAAAACAACAGCCGTAAATTGTAACAAATGAATGCTGTCAAGCAATTAATTTACTGAATACCCATAGCACAATTCTTTAATCTTCGCCAACAGCGAGAGAGAAGGAATGGACCAGAAAATCCTTCACCTCACACATTCTCCTTGGTTTGAGTCCGTTGCCAAGCAACAGTCGATATGTACTGGGGCAGGGTAGGGACCACTCTGATTGGTAGTTGCCATGACAACGTCGAGACGTTCAGGGTCTCCAGAGGTCTCCAATCACAGTCAAGACCCTTGTCTGAGACGGACGTCATCCCTGCGTCAACTACCTCGCCACTTCGTGGTAGCTGAGCGATAACGAAGTCGAAATGAACCTGGAAGGGAAAGAGGTGTCGGGTAGGAGAATAAGAGGATGTTTATCTTACTGCTGTCGTAAGCATGGCAGTAGTTACTAGTGATACCAGGCCACCTCAAGCCACCTACTCACCTTTCACTCTCAACCACCACTTCCCCTCTTAGAGATGGTTCACATATAGCGTAATCAGGTTGAGGTTGACACCTAAATTTCGATATGCTGCACCCCCTCTGTCTACCTTCCCCAAACCCCTCAGCCCTCTTCCTAACCACCCTTTCCTCCTTCAACCCCCGCTAACAACCACCCCTTCCCCATAAACCTCTCTAACAAACGACCCTTCCCCAACCCCCTCTTCCAAACCACCCCTGACCCCCATAACCCCCTCTGACTACCACCTCCCCTCTGACCTGCCATCTGACCAGCACCATGTTGGTAGAGAAGGTGTTTGCCACGTTGAGGGGCACGTGTAGCGACACTGCAGTAGCAGTGGTGTGCACACATTCGATAGTCCGGCTGTCGTGCGTCGCGCACCGGGTCTCCGTACCTTCATCCACCTCGCTCTCAGGCGAGATGGTCTCACGGGCTTGTAACTTCAGTGTCACCTGAAATTAACATATACTTATAGGAACTGTCTCAGTTGTTGTCACGATTAGGTACAACAAGTGGCGCATGAAGTTGTGCGTCTCAATCATGTTGAGAAGAGATTCTTGCGTGAAAAGTAAAAACTTGAAACCCTTTCATTTCAAACGTGATTACGTAAAACGTAGAAGGGTTTATTCAGCCTCACAAAATTTTTGATATCTGTACCAAGAACTAGGAGTTATTTATTTTGATGAGATTGCCATTTGGCAAGGGCTGATCACTGTTGAATGAAAAGATAGGAGTATTGTCGGTCAAAGCCGCACATTTGACAAGAGCCAGGCGTATTTGCGTGATTTCCCCTGATTTCCGGGACTGATTAGCGGAATGCAGGTATGCGTTGAGGCATCCCAGACTGTGGAATAACACGCTGCCTGGGCACACTCCGTGCCTGGCACGCAGAGAGTTAGTCAGGGACCTAGCACGCAGCAACTAATGTCAGAGAGAGCAACTTAACGTGCTTACAATAACTTCTAAAACGGAGAGATAACAAGAAACACTTAAAATTATAATTGGTAAGAAGGTCAGGAAGGATTACGGAAGTCGTTAGGCTACCGAGGACTCAGGGTCAGCTTTCGCAACACTGTTAAGCCTACGTAAAGAGGCTCTGAGCGTGAGATCATGACTCAGTAAACGCATGATGCGCAGCTTCATCAGGGGACTGTGGATGAGCGCAAACAGCATAGCCTAGCAGTATCAACCTGGACACACGACAAGTCACCAAACTCCAAGCCAACTTCGATTGGATCTCCTAGTCTGTAGGCGCCCTTCGTTAACCGTACTTTGGCAACCAATCCCAGGCTGGTCTTCACTTCAAAGCTTCTGGGCTTCTTACAGCACAACGACTGAACGAGATAAATGATTGTTAAGTTCACTCGCGAAAGTCCGAAAAACAGATCAGTGTTCGAAGTTATTGGTATCACGAAAATAAGTGAGTGAGTGCAAGCGAGCATTCGGTCCTTGGGAAGGCGCATGAGTTGTACCTGTACTTTGTCCATGAAATAGTCCTCATAATTCAGGCATTCCTCTTTCTTAGCGAACGGGTGGGAAGGGGTGGCTTTAGGGCCGTCAACCAGACCAATACCTGAGCAGAGATAACCATGTTACTGGTTATATTCAGCTTATAATCAGAGAATTATGGATACAGTTTTTAAAAATCTTGGCAAAGTTAGATATCCAGCAAAGCATTGCGGAGTGAAATCGCAATGAGCATGATAACGTGTATTTTACGTGGTGTAATTAAATATCAAATAAATGAAGGGGTCATATATATGACTGCCTTAAAATTCATGAATCTTGGGACCTAATCTGAAAATCGAATAATTGGTAAATTTCTCAAAATAACGTAAATCGTAATGTTCATAATCCTATAAGAACTCATTAGAATCTACTGATTTTTGAGCACATATCCGCATACTGTAACTAGGAAAATTTCGTGCAGATCGTAATTATTATGCATATCATCCAAATTCGAGCATCCTGTCTTAATTATAATTAGGGAATGCTGCAAAAACACAGGCTCAGGATAAAGAAACCAGCATGTTAACAATGCCAATGTATGGGGCCTGGGGGGCTGGGTTTGATAATTTCTGAGGCATGGTATATATCCTGCTCGATTCGATATCCTAAGATAGTGAATACATGTTCAATACTTCATCTGCTTCACACAGCAAAGATCTTAAAGGCTTCTACGGAAAACGAGAACGCAATCTCAATAGAGCTCTTTTTTCTAACCATTTGTAACAAATTATTCATACGATTTGAGCCGCATAAAGTAATACATGAATAAAAGGATACGCAACAAAACTATTGCTTTTAGATAATTATAAATAGGATAGCTAACGAAACTGTGCTCCTTGATAATTAGAAAACATTTCATGGATGCTATTTCTATAAAAACAGACTCATAACACACCAAACAGAGATATGAACGGATCAAATCACAGCAGTTCTGTAGTCTTATGTGTCGATTAGAATAATTTATGACTTCAGGAGAGACCACCCCCAGCTAAAATAAAAACTCCCTCCACCCACTAACCAGGCAGGTTTATTATCCTGATAGGTAAACTGATGAGAGACACGGGTTTACTGATTCTCTGCAGTCCCACCAACACAATGTAGCTGTACTTTATGTAGGAGCCCCTATACGAGGGGGGCGAGTGGGTCGGTACCACTCCACTGAACTTCAGCTCCTGAAACAATGTCTGTGGTAGGAAGGGGGCGAGTGGGTCGGTACCACTCCACTGAGCTTCAGCTCCTGAAACAATGTCTGTGGTAAGAGGGGGTGAGTGGGTCGGTACCACTCCACTGAACTTCAGCTCCTGAAACAATGTCTGTGGTAAGAGGGGGCGAGTGGGTCGGTACCACTCCACTGAACTTCAGCTCCTGAAACAATGTCTGTGGTAAGAGGGGGCGAGTGGGTTGGTACCACTCCACTGAACTTCAGCTCCTGAAACAATGTCTGTGGTAAGAGGGGGTGAGTGGGTTGGTACCACTCCACTGAACTTCAGCTCCTGAAACAATGTCTGTGGTAAGAGGGGGGTGAGTGAGTTGGTACCACTCCACTGAACTTCTCCTGAACTTCAGCTCCTGAAACAATGTCTGTGGTAAGAGGGGGGTGAGTGGGTTGGTACCACTCCACTGAACTTCAGCTCCTGAAACAATGTCTGTGGTAAGAGGGGTGAGTGGGTTGGTACCACTCCACTGAACTTCAGCTCCTGAAACAATGTCTGTGGTAAGAGGGGGTGAGTGGGTCGGTACCACTCCACTGAACTTCAGCTCCTGAAACAATGTCTGTGGTAAGAGGGGGCGAGTGGGTCGGTACCACTCCACTGAACTTCAGCTCCTGAAACAATGTCTGTGGTAAGAGGGGGCGAGTGGGTAGATACCACTCCACTGAGCTTCAGCTCCTGAAACAATGTCTGTGGTAAGAGGGGGTGAGTGGGTTGGTACCACTCCACTGAACTTCAGCTCCTGAAACAATGTCTGTGGTAAGAGGGGGTGAGTGGGTCGGTACCACTCCACTGAACTTCAGCTCCTGAAACAATGTCTGTGGTAAGAGGGGCGTACCACGAGTGGGTCGGTACCACTCCACTGAACTTCAGCTCCTGAAACAATGTCTGTGGTAAGAGGAGGTGAGTGGGTTGGTACCACTCCACTGAACTTCAGCTCCTGAAACAATGTCTGTGGTATGAGGGGGTGAATGGGTGGGTACCACTCCACTGAACTTCAGCTCCTGAAACAATGTCTGTGGTAAGAGGGGGTGAGTGGGTCGGTACCACTCCACTGAACTTCAGCTCCTGAAACAATGTCTGTGGTAGGAAGGGGGAGAGTGGGTCGGTACCACTCCACTGAACTTCAGCTCCTGAAACAATGTCTGTGGTAGGAAGGGGGAGAGTGGGTCGGTACCACTCCACTGAACTTCAGCTCCTGAAACAATGTCTGTGGTAAGAGGGGGTGAGTGGGTTGGTACCGCTTCACTATGGTAGGGGTCGAACAAAAAAAATTGAAGTTCCAAGTAACTTGGATAGGAGCCCAATATTTCACCTCACGGCACTTCATCTCTTTGCCCTGACCTAAAGCATGACCCTCACCTTACCCAATGTCTTGATTCTTACCCAGACCCTAACCTCAGAAGTGAAATATAGATGAAGTGTCGTGACGTGAATTGTCGTAGGTGAAATGTCTGCTCCCCGCTGCAAAAATTTTCCAGTGTGACTGTGGGCTAAAAAATTAGTGGATTTTAGTCCGCGGCGGACCAGCAGAGGGTTCACTGGGTCCACAGCGGACTCCACTAAAGTCCACCATAAAAATATTTGTTGGACATTACTACTTTAGTGGACTACCAGCAGAGGTTTTGAAAGTCCGCCGCGAACTAAAGTCCACCAATTGTAAGCCTGACTGCGAGCAGATCTGCCGACTTGTTAGAAGCGCACCCGACTCTGTCAGTCAGGATCGAAAGCAACAAGCGTAATGTAAAATAGGAAAGCAAAACTCCACGACTCCGGAAAGATGGGTCACCTTGACTCTACGCTGTTTTTTCCTTTTATAGTCTGAAGAAAAAACACCTTTTTTGAGCGGAGACTTCAACCTCCCCGCTTTAACCGAAGAGCACACACTAGTAGGAACCGGAAAGGAGTACAACGGATTGGATGAGAAATGGAATCAGCTGCATGTAAAGGCAATTAAGACTAAAGTCCCAACGATGAACATATGGATGTGAACCACGGGATCTTATTTTATGGGCAATTATCGCCAGCCAATAAAGAAATGGGTTACAAACAGCGCGCAGTGCAGCCGGCCCAAAAGTGCTCAAGACCTTTTCCGGCGTCACGTAAATGTCAGATGGCGTCCGCGCTTGACAAACTTTTTGCCACTTTCCAAGAAGTTCTGTATGTGATTGCATAGTACTACATCGAAAGCGCAATAGAAACTTATCCAGGATTGGAGATCAGGACATACAAAATATTTACTGAGTAGGAATAGTCTCACAGTTGACTGCCAAATTAGGCCTTACCAGGAGTGATAAAAAATTTTATCAAAATTTTATACTGGCTACGTCACTGTGATAGGGGTCACATAACAGTGAGGTTTGGGAATTGGGTCGGTGGGTCACTCAGGAGAGAGAAGAGAGACTTTTCTGATTCAGCACGGATAGGGGTTAAGATTGCATTGTGAAATGCAGTGCGCCGCGCACTCGTGAAGAAATTATTTTAGTTACGTGCAAAACAAAAATTTTTCTGAAGGAGCAGTTTGAAATAAGGAAAATTCCCATGGCAACGTGGAGCCCCTATATCCCTGTCACATGCTCATTTCCAGTTGCCCGCTTTGCTATTTGCTAACATCTGATCAACTTTACTCATCGTTCGAACGTTGTATTGAAAATGAAGTTGTCAAAGACCTTAAAGAAAGTGAAGAAATGTTTCAGGGGCAACAAGAGTGACAGGGTTTATATCTACGACGAGGAAGCGGAGGCATATAGGAGGTCGAGGATGGCGAGGTTTTATGGGGCTATCGGGTTCATGCATGTGCCGCGGAGAGAGAAGTATCAGCCGCCTATAAGTAAGGTTAGGGAGTCTCCACTCCCGCTCGCCTCCTCCAGCACCAGTGTTGAGGGGGAGGAGTGGGAGGTGGAGGGGGTGGAAGTCCTCACTCTCGAGGGGGACTTGCCACCCCGAACAGAGGAGGGGGAGCAGTTGGAGCCCCTCCCGGTCATAATAGCCTGGGAATATCCAGAAGAACAAATGCCTGTTTTTCTGGATTTCCATTATTTTGACCGGGGCTATTAGTTAGGTTTAGGAGTCATTTTCATTTCTTTTTAGGTTCATATCAACTTACACATATTCAGATATTTATGACGACCATACGGTCTGATGTCGTTTGAATTTGTGGAGGCGATTTGAACCTTGAAACATGTCCTGTGATTATTCATATTTACAACTGTGCTAAGTTCAAAGTGACTCGATCAAAATTCAAACATTTATGACGACCAAATGGTCTGATGTCGTTTGATTTTGTTCGGGGAAACTTTGGACTGGTGCATATCATATTTTAAGGCATAGGACATAGCTTAATTATTGTGCTTTGGTAAACTTGACTTGAACAAAATTCAAAAATTTATGACGACCAAATGGTCTGATGTAGTTTGGTTTTGTTCAAAAACAGTTAGACCAGATATTATTAATTGATAGGAAATCTTGTATTTATCATCCCTAACCATACTTTACAGCAAACAGGTAGGTATTAACCATTTCAGATTCAGACAAGTGCCCCTTTACTACAAGACTTTTATCAGGTAAAAACATAATTCATTCGTTTTACATTTCCCTTTCGCTGATTTTCCGATATCATTCGCGATGTGGTTGCAATGCAAGTTATTCATTTAGCCTCTATTACATTTTAAATGCATTGTAATTTTAGTTTGATATATGACATCTATTCCATTTCAGGGGACGGGGGCCTATAATCTTTAGGCTATCAACACTACAACCAGTCACAAACGATGTAATTGCCACAGCCACTCTCAGATTTTGCAGACAGATGACGACATAATCAGATTTAACAGCCAGATAATGACGCTTGCGAGGATCCTACCAACGACAGGGACTAAAAAGATCACAAAGAAGACAGATGACGACAGGGATTCCATCATCAGATCTACGAAGAAGACATCGAATTCATTGTTGATTATAGTATTCAAATACAGCTGTCATGGCTTTAGGTTTTCTAAATACAATACTTTTTAGATTTTCAAACACAATTCAATAAATGACTTTTACTGTCTTCCACATTAATTTATCTGGCGTTATCTGATGAAATTTTAGGGACTACGGGTTTAGGACAAGGGTCAGTGGGTTACTTAAGACGGTCAATACTGCGCAGATTGGGGTCACTTTAGGTTAAGAGATGGGTTATTGGGTCACTTGAGATAGAGCAGTAACGTAATAACGTATCCAGGATTTGAGATCAGGGCATGAAAAATATCTCCAGGGCCGGTATGCAGATTTTCACGGTTTATTGACAAATTAGGCCTAATCAGATACGATAAAATATTTTCCCAAAATTTGAGACTACGCAAGGGACTTTTTCAGAGTGTGCAAGGCATAGTTTGCATACCCTCTGGTTACGTCACTGAAGAACACTAATACCGTTCGGCAATGTGACGTGAGAGAAGCTGGTGTCAAATCACTGCAAAATGTTCTGCCACTGAACTACAACAGGTTTTACCATAGAACTGAGGCGGTCTCTGTCACAGAACTGAGGCGAGTTCTGTCACAGATCTGCTGCAAAGTATATTTAACGAGCATGGGAATGTCACCTCCTTCCCATACAATTATGTAATCAATAAACCATTTAGTCAGCAGATGATCTACCTAACTGTGGAGCTTCTACCTTGTGTGAGTGCGGGGGCAGAACCAAGTCACAGAACAGAATCTCAGGATCTGACGAAAAGAAGCAGTCGTTGGAGAGATGCTTCGTGAGTGCTGACGTATTGACGATCCCGTCATCGTTTTCTCGCGCTATCTTGACATGCCTCTCGTCAACTCTGCCAAGGGGATGCATATTAGTTAGGCATTTAAAAAATATATCATTGATACCTGAATCATCGAGCAAGCTCCCTTCATGTTCGGTATTTCATTCATTAAGTTCCTTTACTGTAAAATTTCTTCGTTGCAGTTCATTTGTTAAAAAGCATGGAAGCAACCATACATACCTACGATTATTAGGAGATTTCAACAGAGTGTGTTACTTCAACCATACATACCTACGATTATTAGGAGATTTCAACAGAGTGTGTCACTTCAACCATACATACCTACGATTATTAGGACATTTCAACAGAGAGTGTAACTTCAACCATACATACCTACGATTATTAGGAGATTTCAACAGAAAGTGTCACTTCAACCATACATACCTACGATTATTAGGACATTTCAACAGAGAGTGTCACTTCAACCATACATACCTACGATTATTAGGAGATTTCAACAGAGTGTCACTTCAACCATACATACCTACGATTATTAGGAGATTTCAACAGAAAGTGTTACTTCAACCATACATACCTACGATTATTAGGAGATTTCAACAGAGAGTGTCACTTCAACCATACATACCTACGATTATAAGGAGATTTCAACAGAGAGTGTCACTTCAACCATACATACCTACGATTATTAGGAGATTTCAACAGAGAGTGTCACTTCAACCATACATACCTACGATTATTAGGAGATTTCAACAGAAAGTGTTACTTCAACCATACATACCTACGATTATTAGGAGATTTCAACAGAGAGTGTCACTTCAACCATACATACCTACGATTATTAGGAGATTTCAACAGAGAGTGTCACTTCAACCATACATACCTACGATTATTACTGTTGATGTCCCTTTCATCTTATCTTCAAAATTTCAAATTTCATGCTTTCTGTTTCAATGCTGTCACTCGTTCCGAAAAGAATCATTCGTCTTTCACAAATCACATCGACCCACCGTATTTTTTGAACTTAGTCGAATTCAGTATACAGTCGGAAAGTGATACAGTTTGGTACTATAAAACTAATACAGAACCGAAACCTTATCATCTTATCCCTCAATCCATAGCCCTACTCACTCTTAAGATCTTAAGTCACGAATTCTTCAACAGCCCTTCAATTTAAAATTTATCATAATTTTAGAGAATTTGAGCATTTTCCACGGATGGACCTAGTCAGACTTTAGTTTTGACAACCGACAGCCAATGATTATAAAATTCGTAATTTTGAAGATTTGTGATAAGGGGACGGACGGAAGGACGGAGGGAGGGACATTTTCGCGACTGATATTATAAAGGAGCAATCCGGGCACTTTCCAGAAATTAAAGTAGTTGTATTGCAAATCTAAACCTGCTATACACATATCCTATTTCTAACCTTCCCGAACCACGATCTCTGCCAGCCCTCTCATTTGCCTTTTTGTATTCACAAAAAGGCCAATGGGGAGGGAAAAAATTCCATTCCAATCAAAAGTTAGGTATAAAGCTCCGAAATCAAAACAGCATTAAACCGAAATGAGCGCGCGCTACTCATCTGCACGTGCAATTCCCCCATTACGCGCGCGTTGCCATGACGCGTGACGTACAAAGAAACACGATTCGCGACTTTATAAAAGAGACTAGCTGGCCCGTTGGGCCTGCATATACACAGGTCACATAGTTACGCAGCACCTCGTTCGCAAATTTTAAAAACTACCATTCAAATTGATTGGATACTTCTTACCTTCTTACCGCATCAAAAATCCCAAGTAGATCAAAAGTTATTCGTAACGAAATCTATTAAATCATTATTCAATTTTATGAAGGAGCAGAGTGGAAAATAGATCGAAGGACGTCGGTTAGTGTTATTTATGCTAAACCATATGAGTTTTGTTCAAGAGTTCCGTTTTGATTGCAAGAAGTGTATGTTAATTCTCATACTGATATTGACATTGGACCATTTTGTTTTGTTTACATTAATCCAGGCCAGGAACTGTCTTCGTAATCTGCTATACACCTATATTTGACTCGATTGAATTGTACACTTTTGTAAACTAAACGAAACGGCTAATTTCGAAACTAAAGTTACTATTGTTATCACCGACTCAGCTTTGATTATCTGCCAAACTCTGCCACAGAAAACAATCCATCTAAAATATCCTCCGTTATTCAAGTTATATTAGGTCCATTCTCCATCTTGAAACTTGAATTTGAAGAAAAGAAAACGTCAAATTTTCAAAATTTACAGCACAGCATTTTTAACAGAAGAATCGTAATAGAAAGCACTCGCATAGAACTGATTATAATCTGCAAAAATTAGTTTCCATAGCAACGGCGCCTCATTTCTCCCTTTTGCATTCGTTTCTCTTGATAAGTTCTTGGCAAGCTCAATTTTTAATTGTGTACGGCGGCACATACAAACATTATTCACGTGTGACTTTACCATATCAGCCATTATGGAGTAAAACACACGAGTCATTCATCCTCGTCGCCCATAACGAGCTTCTTTTTACTTTTAAATCTGTTGAGCTTCAATTGGCGCCTCAATTGCACGCTTCAATTGGTGCTTCAATTTGCGCTTCAATTGGTGCTTCACTTTGCTCTTCACTTTGCGCTTCAACTTGAGGCTTCACTTGCTGTCTTTTCCGACACAGAGACGACCAAGGTAGGTTGTAACAGCAGATCATGAGAGCCACTGCCAGCACACCGATCACACCCAGGTAAATTGAGACATCAGGAAAAGACTTATCCTTGAGACAACTCTTCGGATTTACACTCTCGTCACATGTCACCAGTTGGCGGGTAGAGGAGTTGCTTCCCTGGACCCGGAAGCCGGGGTAACAGAGGATGGTCACTATGCTCCCCTCCACGAAGAAGGGGGCATTTCCCTCATTAACTATCTCGCCGTTCTGCACTGAGAGGTCTTTGAGCAAACACTTCCGTACTGAGACAGGTTTATGGAATTTCAATCCCCATGTGCTTTACTTCAAGATCGTCAAATGGCAGCCTTGCAAGGACGTGAAAAGGAGGAGAACTGGAGGGCCTTCAGTTATCAGTGAATACGAGCGATCATTCATATTATCTCTAGACATTACTATTCTCTGACCGGATTCTTTGTCTTTGACAAATGCTGCGGAAAGCTCTGTTAGAGGTATTATAAATGTGCTCCATGCTCCATTGTGGATTGTCGTGGAGAAACCTAACTACTACTTGATCTCTTCCTCCGGAATGCTTTGTGGCATTGTCGAAAAGAGTGACATTCAGAGATCGGCTTTGGAACAGGGAAGTGACTTCAATTTGTAGCCCACGGTGATGTTTTGTGCGTTTACGGCTCCTTTGGTAGTTTTAGATAGACACTTCCTATCTCGCCTAATTTTGAAGATTTGCGTTGCCAAAACATCACTTATCGTTTCCATACATGTCATGTCCATATATCGGTTGTTTGATTCAGACCAGAAATCTGGGATGATGTCTTTGGTTCTATAATTAAAAGGACTGTGGTGGAGAGCACAAGTGAAATTCATGAATTGGAAGACGAAGATGCTGCAACCCTCCGACAGTTGTATTTCCAACCTCCATTCTGCACCCGAATAAGCATGTTGGTTCTGTCACAGGTACACGGAGCCTGATGTGTCAATACAATTGCCTTGGTAGAAGATTGTCGAGTGCTTCCCTGACACGGGTTCCTTCTTTTCAGTCCCATACATACCTTAAATCGTCATCCAAATTTTCAAGTGAAAAGTATTCGTTCCAAACCATACATGCCCAGCTACGATTCTTCATCGGCATCTAGTGGCACAACTAAAATATTGACTAAAAAGCATCGCATGACCATGCAAAGTAACCAAACATCACGGAGAAAAACCAAGAATTGCTCGTGGGACAATTAAAAAAGCTCACTGGAGCTTGTAAGCTTGTAGTTTCGAATAATGGTGGACTATCCGACAATACGTGCGATTTTTACGACATTGCAACACGCATTCTTTGATAAAAACGCATACTATGCCATGCATACTATGCAGCAAATACTACAGTATCCTTTTGATTAGGTTGGATACACACAATGAGACAGCATATCCTTTTCCTTCTTTTTGTATTACCCGCCTTTTACAACGCTCTCCAACTGTAATCATGATTGAATTTAAATTGAGACTTTGTTCAAAGATACCTGCTTCTTTACGTACGGAAGATTTTTAGCGTTTCACTGAAGGTATTATTAGAACTGCAAAGACGACAATTTATTTGAAGTTACGTTCCATCACTTTGATAGCGGTCAGTAAAATCTATATTAGTAGCAGGCCCGTTGGGCCTATACATACCTGCTCACTCGGACATTACGCAGCACCTCGTTCGCAAATTTCAAATCAAGTTCTAAATACTTTTTACCGCATCAAAAAATTCCAACCACATCAAAAGTTATGAAGCTCCGAAATCAAAACAGCATTAAACAGTTTTAAACGCGCGCAGTTAATCTACGCATTTCCCCATTGTGCGAGCGTTGCATGGGACGTGTCACAGAAAACATACACGAAATGCGAAATTAGTAAGACTAGAAGGCCCGTTGGTCCTGCCATACATGCTACGCAGCACCTCGTTCGCAAAATTCAAATCAACTAAATACTTTTAACCGCATCAAAAAACTAATTGTCAGATCATAAGTTATCAAGCAACGTATTCAAAACAGCATTGAACGAGAAATGAACGCGCGCAATATGTAACCATAGCAACGCGCGCATTGTCCCTTATACCATGGGCACCCCAAAATGTGTATTACAAAGGACGAAAAAACGTGACGGACGTACAAAATAATATTACAGAGGTTGCGAAATTATAAGTAAGACTAGCAGGCCCCAACCATACATAAATACGATCACTCGGTGCTGCTACGCAGCACCTCGTTCACTGAAATCAAATCAACCATAAATAACTTACCGCAACAAAACCCAACCACATCAAGTTATGAAGCTCCGAAATCAAAACAGCATTAAACAGAAATGGAACGCGTGCAATTCATCTGCACGTATTTCCCCATTATGCGCGCGTTGCCATGGGGGCGTGACGTACAAAACATACACATTTGCGATTTATAAAGTAAGATTTAACAGGCCCGTTGGGCCTGCAAGCCATTACTCAACTACGCTACGCAGCACCTCGATCGCAAATTTCAATTCAAATCCATACATACCTACGATTTTACCGAGATTTTCCCAATCAGATCATAAGTTATGGAGCGGCGAATGAAAAACGCCATTAAACAGAAATGAACGCGTGCGTAATTAATCTGCACGTGCAATTTCTCCAATTGCGCGCGCGTTGCCATGGTGCGTGACGTACAGAGAACATACAGAAAATGCGACTTTATAAGTAAGATTTCAACGGAGAGTGTAACTTCAACCATACATACCTACGATTATTAGGAGATTTCAACAGAGTGTGTTACTTCAACCATACATACCTACGATTATTAGGACATTTCAACAGAGTGTAACTTCAACCATACATACCTACGATTATTAGGACATTTCAACAGAGTGTCACTTCAACCATACAATTTACAATTTAGAGATTTCAGCAGAGTAGCTTCAACCATACATACCTACGATTATTAGGAGATTTCAACAGAAAGTGTTACTTCAACCATACATACCTACGATTATTAGGAGATTTCAACAGAGTGTGTTACTTCAACCATACATACCTACGATTATTAGGACATTTCAACAGAGTGTCACTTCAACCATACATACCTACGATTATTAGGAGACTAGCAGGCCCGTTGGGCCTGCAAATACACAGCTCACTCGGCGCTGCTACGCAGCACCTCGTTCGCAAATTTCGAATCCCACAATTCAAATCAACTTTATACTTTTTACCGCATCAAAAATTCTAATCATATCAAAGAAGAAATCCAATTCAAACAAAAAAAGAAATGATCCCCCCAACCAATCTGCCCTGCAATTTCCCAAGGGGCGGTTAGGGGTGAAAAAACAAGAAAGGGAAATTATAATGAGATTTCAACGGAAAATTAATTCCCAAAACCAAAAAGGAAAAATTTTACGATTATAGAGATTTCAAAAAGTGTCACTTCCCCAAATCCCGATTAAAATTTAAAAAACCTTCCCAAAATAAAATTTTAAATTTTAGGGAGGATTTCCCACAAAAAAATTTAAAAATGTCATTTAACCATACCCTACATGTGGAAAAAAGAGTGAAAAAAACCCAAAGGTTTCGGGGTTTCCCCAAAAAAAAATTAAA
>WFMF01000538.1:0-112860 GCA_011033025.1 Beroe forskalii | reverse complement strand
ACCCCCAACCTGTAGGGGCAGACAGATTCAGTTACAAGTCAATTGTTAGAGCACCCTGTAACCAATGGGGAGGCTAGTCAGACGTCTAATGTCAGGTGACTCAATGGACAAACAGTCTAAGTAAATGAATGAGTTTACAGTAAACAAATGAATTGTATTCTTTCGCTCGAGATCAATTCATCTTGACTTGGATAATGGATCTGAATCACTATTTAGAATAGAAGTGATTGTTTCACTTTTAACACGTTTGATTCCCTTATAACTTAAAGCAACTTTCAACGTTCAGTGATAGTGTAGTTGCCACTCCAAAACGGAAGCATGTCAGGAAACAGAACGCTGGATCGCTGGCAGAACGGCCCTCGTCCTCAAAGCAAAGAGGCACACCAGGTACTAAAGCATGCAGGGTCAGATATTTACCTTCATTCTAACATTCCCGAAATTGTCACAAAGTGGCAACATACCGTAAACGGCAGGAATTGTTGGCACGCGCATTGCAATCGTTAACCTACGCTAGCGCAAATTTCTAATTAAATGAGGGCGTGCAGCGCGCAATACGCCGCGCAAAAATAGAGGGAACGGAAATATTTATTTTCATGAATTATGCATTATTAATGAATGACAGTTGCATGGAATGAGAGAGAACGAACAAGGGCTCTTGTTATCGTATTAAACTTGTGTGCTTTCAATGTCATCGATTTGGTATGTGCACGTAACATTTTTCGTCATGGTCGATTGTGTGCTAAGTGGTGTCAACGTCATAGGGTTGGAATGTGGAATGTGCAAACGTAGCTATTCGTCACGCTTAATATGGTGCAGAGTGGTGTCAACGTCATAGAGTTGGTATGTGCACGTAACGCTATTCGTCATGCTTGATTGGGTACAGAGTGGTGTCAGTGGCATATATAAAGGCATGTGCTGCGCCCTCTCGTCATTAGTTCTGCTCGTTGTTTTTCAAGTTGTGTTGTTTAATATGTCGTTAATAAAGTAATAAGTTACCGTTGTTAATGAAGTACCGTTGTTAATGAGGTACCGTTGTTAATGAGGTACCGTTGTTAATAAGGTACCGTTGTTAATGAGGTACCGTTGTTAATAAGGTACCGTTGTTAATAAGGTAACGTTGTTAATTTGGTGCCGTTGTTAATAAGGTGCCGTTGTCAATAAGGTGCCGTTGGTAATAAGGTACCGTTGTTAATAAGGTACCATTGTTAATAAGGTACCATTGTTAATAAGGTACCGTTGTTAATAAGGTACCGTTGTTAACAAGGTACCGTTGTTAACAAGGTAACGTTGTTAATAAGGTGCCGTTGTTAACAAGGTGCCGTTGGTATGAGGTACCGTTGTTAATAAGGTACCGTTGTTAATAAGGTACCGTTGTTAATAAGGTACCGTTGTTAATAAGGTACCGTTGTTGATAAGGTACCGTTGTTGATAAGGTACCGTTGTTGATAAGGTACCGTTGTTAACAAGGTACCGTTGTTAACAAGGTACCGTTGTTGACAAGGTACCGTTGTTAACAAGGTACCGTTGTTAACAAGGTACTGATGTTAATAAGGTACCGTTGTTAATAAGGTACCGTTGTTAATAAGGTACCGTTGTTGATAAGGTACCGTTGTTGATAAGGTACCGTTGTTGATAAGGTACCGTTGTTGATAAGGTACCGTTGTTAACAAGGTACCGTTGTTAACAAGGTACCGTTGTTAACAAGGTACCGTTGTTAATAAGGTACCGTTGTTAATAAGGTACCGTTGTTAATAAGGTATCGTTGTTAATAAGGTACCGTTGTTAATAAGGTACCGTTGTTGACAAGGTACCGTTGTTGACAAGGTACCGTTGTTGACAAGGTACCGTTGTTGACAAGTCACCGTTGTTAATAAGGTACCCTTGTTAATTAGGTACTGTTGTTAACAAGGTACCGTTGTTAATAAGGTACCGTTGTTAATAAAGTACCGTTGTTAATAAGGTACTGTTGTTAGTAGGGTACCGTTGTTAATAAGGTATCGTTGTTAATAAGGTACCGTTGTTAACAAGGTACCTTTGTTAATAAGGTACCGCTGTCAATAAGGTACCGTTGTTAATAAGGTACCGTTGTTAATTAAGTACCGTTGTTAATAAAGTACCGTTGTGAATAAAGTACCATTGTTAATAAGGTACCGACTTTATTAAGATGCGCCATTGTCATAGATAATGAAGGCTTTCGTATATCTGGGAGACTGACCAACTTATGGCCAAAAAGAAAAGTTTTTGAAATTTTTCTGATAAAAATATCGTTTTCAAACCTGCAATAGCGCGCAATTGTTTTAAAAAGTGATGATCGTGCGATTTTTTTTAGCAAACTGGTCTATGTTTTGCACAGAACAAGCCACCGCCAATGTTCACGTTCGTCGTACCTTATGTAACAATGTAAAACTTCAGGCGTTTCCCCTGCTAGCTCTCCACTTCGACACTCACCAAGGACACCCGGAAAAATATCAGCCTACTTCAAATCTAATGGGATGCTATCTACCGAAAAGAAACCCTCGCCTCTGAGGCAATCGCCGAGACTGAGAAATAAGGTAACATTCAACAGAAAAGAGTCCTTTGAATATAAATTGTTGACTGAAAGTATTTTCACCAGTAAAACCCCAGCCATCATTAGATGGCAGGGTTGACAACACGTTATTGATAGGTTGAAATATACTGGGCCCCCAGGGGCGTTCACCGGCAAAGTGTGCCCCCGGCCATTTTATGATTGGATCGTGCAGATGAGACCTAGAACTAAAAAATTAGCTGGGGTTATTTTTTAGTCAGATCATATTTTGGGCGTGGCCGGCCACGCCCTTTTTCGAAAATCTGTATCTTGGCCCAGGAAGGTCGTAGAGACTTCGTTTTGGGCTTAAAAGAACCGCAATGGCCATGTTTATATTAGACTTGTTAATAAACATATGCTCTAAAATGCTCAGGAACCGAGTTATAGGCCAAAAACTGATTTGAGGAGACGTGAGGGTTTAAATTTTACGATATTTCATAACTCCGGCCAGGAAGGTCGTAGCAACTTCGTTTTGGGCTCAAAAGAAGCGCAATGGCCATGTTTATATACGACTTGTGAATAAACATATGTCTTAAAATGCTCACAAAACAAGTTATGAGCGAAAAACTGATTTTTGACAATTTGCGCTGCGCTAAATTTGGACATATATGTATCAATCATTCAAATTTTCGCGTAAAATCGCTAATCAGCCCATTTCAGGGGTTCTTCCATCATCAGTTGTGCCGCAAATGGGATCATCAGACATTTTACGACCTCTTCCAAGCTTCAATTCATCCCCAAATGTTGGCCAAGGCCCATTTTGAGCGAAGCGCACAGGCATAAATTGGTCACATATCAGCTTAGATTGACCTTATCTCAGCTTTGCTGCTTTAACAAGTTTATCTGAATATCTGAATGGCAATTAGCAGTTTATATAGATTGTAAAATGGTTTTTATGCTCTATCTCATCCCAACTCCACGATAATCTTCAATACAATATGGCCATTGATGAACTATTGCTAAGGTAATGGGGATATATCAAATGATCCATCTCATAATACCATTTATTATTAGATAGTCCCCAATATTTCCATGTTGGCTGCGCCATATCATGATTGTCATTCCAAATGAGCAAATGAGGGGTGACTGTTCCTCAGGAAAGAGCACTGTCAACACACCCATAGGAAAAAACAGCTCGTAGCAGTTGCAACAATGTACATTTATACCAGAGATACCCTTTGTGCAATGTGCATTCATACCAGAGATACCCTTGATTGACGATTTCATGTCGAAATCATTTTTTCAGTCCAGGGCTTGATGGAATCACTTTTATTTAGAAACCACAGTATGGTAGTTACTGTGAGGCAGCTGGTTGTATTTGGCAATTTTCTTTACTGCTGACCAGTGTAGTTGGATTCAGCTTCATTTCTGTTCAAAGATAGTCCACTAAGTCGTATGTCCCAAAGATTGCCATTTTGGCTTGCCCTCGTATGCACACAATAGTATCGTAGAGGATACTATTGCCCATCCTGAATTGGTTCTTGGGTGCCAGTAGGTACTCAAAAATGACAACATTTGAAATACTGGCATCATGGCTCCCACCTTGTAGTTCTACGACCTTCTTCATTTTCGTTCCTTACATAATTTCAGTCTAACAGGCTTGTAGACTCAATATCTCAGTAAGGGACCGACTAGAGCATAAATATAAAAACCTCGATTCTCGAATATAACTGGTGTTCACCCCCAAGTTGAAATTTCATTATTATGTTGTTTCCCTTCTGTCTTCTGGCAGTATTTTGACATACCAGCATAACGAGTATATTTAATCAATGCTAGTGGGTTCCAAAATCTGCAGTCCATGTGGAGATTCCATGTTAAACTCAAGCCAGATGGGCGATAATAATGGGGACCTTCGTTGGACAGAGATGAAGTTGAATCAAACTGCATTGTGCAGCAGTTAAGGAAGCAAAACAACAAGACTTCCTAACAACCAGTTGTCTAACAACCGGACTGTCATTGTTAAGACAACAGGTCAGTAGTGAGGTCATCAAGCCACTGCACTGAAATGCTTTTCACTGGATTTGCTCAGCATCCATGCGAATTGTGACAGTTGTAAGTCGGTATCCTATGGCCCATGTACCACTGTACTGGCTGCCCAGTCAAGCTGTAATGTGCAGCAGTGAAGGAAGCCAGTCATGCCTAACAAAGCTGACTGCATCCCTATGACCTGTCAGAATCTTCCCCCATTTGCCAAGCAGTAGTCTAAAAATACCAACCATTGAACCAATTATTTATAGCAATATTCGCGTTTTTTCATTTTTTTTGTCATTGGAATATTCTGTATATGTAATTTTAACCTAATGGGTAGCATAATTGGGTAACATAATTGTATTGATGAAGTGAAGATTATCATGGTGTTGGCATGGGGGTAGAAACATTAAAACCATTTTAAAATCTATATAAACTGCCATTCAGATATTCAGATAAACTAGTTGAAGCAGCAAAGCTGAGATAAGTCAATCTAAGCTGATATGTGACCAATTTATGTCTGTGCGCTTCATCAAAATGGGCCTTGGCCAACATTTGGGGATGAATTGAAGCTTGGAAGAGGTCGTAAAATGTCTGATGATCCATTTTGCGGCACAACAGATGATGGAAGAACCCCTAAAATGGGCTGATTTTGTGATTTTTACGTAGAAATTTGAATGATTGATACATATATGTCCAAATATAGCGCAGCGCAAATTGTCAAAATCAGTTTTCGCTCATAACTTGTTTTTGTGAGCATTTTAAGACATATGTTTATTCACAAGTCGTATATAAACATGGCCATTGCGCTTCTTTTGAGCCCAAAACGAAGTTGCTACGACCTTCCTGGCCGGAGTTATGAAATATCGTAAAATTTAAACCCTCGCATCGCCTCAAATCAGTTTTTGGCCTATAACTCGGTTCCTGAGCATTTTAGAGCATATGTTTATTAACAAGTCTGATATAAACATGGCCATTGCGGTTCTTTTAAGCCCAAAACAAAGTCTCTACGACCTTCCTGGGCCAAGATACAGATTTTCGAAAAAGGGCGTGGCCGGCCACGCCCAAAATATGATCTGACCAAAAAATAACCCCAGCTAATTTTTTAGTTCTAGGTCTCATCTGCACGATCCAATCATAAAATGGCCGGGGGCACACTTTGCCGGTGAACGCCCCTGGGGGCCCAGTATAAAAGTAGACTCTAAGACATGTTCAGTAGTTTCGAAGGACATTATTTACGGGGGTCCCGATCGTTATAAGACCTTCACGCTCAAATAACAATTTATGCTCGTCAGGTCGCAGCGCTCCAGGCCCCACCGACCATCAAACCCCTGGACCTCAACCCACGACCTCGCTCTAAGACCCCAAGTCCCAAGAAAGGGCCTAAACGCAAAGAAAGGGTCCGTAAGAGGAGTCAGAATAAGACAGCAGCTGAGAAGAGCCCTATCCCATCCAAATCCATCGGAATCCAGAGCCCTGATTTGGCGCGGGTATCAACGGGCACACAGATGGAGACATTGGGGGTGGATGTGGGCAGCCAAACCTCCTCGCCTGGCTCCCCTGTCACTGTGGGCACACAGACACTGTCTCCTCCTGACTGCTCAATGTCCTGTGGAGCGTGTTGTAGACACCTACCTCCCCTGCTCCTCAAACCTCACACCCCTAACCTCCCTTCTAGCCGTGAGTTATTTAAACTATTTCTCCTCCCCTGCTACTCAAACCTCACACCCCTAACCTGATTTCTAGCAGTGAGTTATTTAAACTATTTCTCCTCCCCTACTACTCAAACCTCACACACCTAACCTCCCTTCTAGCCGTGAGTTATTTAAACTATTTCTCCTCCCCTGCTACTCAAACCTCACACCCCTAACCTGATTTCTAGCCGTGAGTTATTTAAACTATTACTCCTCCCCTACTACTCAAACCTCACACACCTAACCTCCCTTCTAGCCGTGAGTTATTTAAACTATTACTCCTCCCTTCTACTAAACCTCCCACCCCTAACCTGATTTCTAGCAGTGAGTTATTTAAACTATTTCTCCTCCCCTGCTACTCAAACCTCACACACCTAACCTCCCTTCTAGCCGTGAGTTATTTAAAATATTACTCCTCCCCTACTACTCAAACCTCACACACCTAACCTCCCTTCTAGCCGTGAGTTATTTAAACTATTTCTCCTCCCCTGCTCCTCAAACCTCACACCCCTAACCTCCTTCTAGCCGTGAGTTATTTAAACTATTACTCCTCCCCTACTCCTCAAACCTCACACATCTAACCTCCCTTCTAGCCGTGAGTTATTTAAACTATTACTCCTCCCCTGCTACTCAAACCTCACACCCCTAACCTACCTTCTAGCCGTGAGTTATTTAAACTATTTCTCCTCCCCTGCTCCTCAAACCTCACACCCCTAACCTCCCTTCTAGCCGTGAGTTATTTAAACTATTACTCCTCCCCTGCTACTCAAACCTCACACCCCTAACCTCCCTTCTAGCCGTGAGTTATTTAAACTATTACTCTCCCCTGCTCTCAAACCTCACACCCTAACCTCCTTCTAGCCGTGAGTTATTTCCTCCCACTCCTAAAACCTCACACCTAACCTCCCTTCTAGCCGTGAGTTATTTAAACTATTACTCCTCCCCTGCTACTCAAACCTCACACCCCTAACCTCCCTTCTAGCCGTGAGTTATTTAAACTAAGCAATAGGTACCCTTTTGCGGGCAAAATTGGTCAATTTAGCAGGCAGATCACCTGATGAATGCATGCTACTAGGCTTTTAGAGTACCTTTTGAACACCCTTCACAACCAATATGGTACCTTTCAACCACCAGTTACACCAACAAATTATGAGTACCTTTTCGAACAAACAGTTACCAACCATTATGTGTCTTTCTGAACCACCAGTTACAACTAATTATAGGTACCTTTCTGAGACCACCACTTATACTAACCAATTATAGGTACCTTTCTGAGCCAGGCTACTAATCAATTATGGGTACCTTTCTGAACCACCAGTTACACTCACCAATATGGGTACCTTTCTGAGCCACCAGTTACACCCTTTGTGGGTACCTTGAACCTTTCTGAACCACCAGTTACTAACAATTATTGGTACCTTTCTGACCACCAGTTACTAACAAATTATAGGTACCCTTTGAACCACCAGTTACACTAAACAATATAGGTACCTTTCTGAACCACTAGTTACACCAACCAATTATGGGTACCTTTTTGATCCACCAGTTACACCAGTTACTAATTATGGGTACCTTTCTGAACCACCTGTTACACCAACCAATTATGGGTACCTTTTTGAACCACCAGTTACAACAACCAATTATGGGTACCCTTCTGAACCACCAGCAATTATGGGTACCTTTCAATAACCAGTTACACCAGTTACCAATTATAGATACTTTTCTGAACCACCAGTTACACCAACCAATTATGGGTACCTTTTTGAACCACCAGTTACACCAAACAATTATGGGTACCTTTTTGAACCACCAGTTACACCAACCAATTATGGGTACCTTTCAATAACCAGTTACACCAGTTACCAATAATGGGTACTTTTCTGAACCACCAGTTACACCAACCAATTATGGGTACCTTTTTGAACCACCAGTTACACCAACCAATTATGGGTACCTTTTTGATCCACCAGTTACACCTACCAATTATGGGTACCTTTCAATAACCAGTTACACCAGTTACCGATTATGGGTACCTTTCTGAACCACCTGTTATACCAAACATTATGGGTACCTTTTTGAACCACCAGTTACACCAACCAATTATGGGTACCCTTCTGAACCACCAGTTACACTAAGCAATTATGGGTACCTTTCAATAACCAGTTACACCAGTTACCAATTATGGGTACCTTTCTGAACCACCAGTTACACCAACCAATTATGGGTACCTTTCCTAATCACCAGTTACACTTACCAATTATGGGTACCTTTCTGAACCACCAGTTTCGCCAACCAATTATGGGTACCTTTTCGAACAACCAGTTACACCAAGCAATCATGGGTACTTTTCTGAACCACCAGTTACACTAAACAATTATGGGTACCTTTCTGAACCACCAGTTACACTAACCAATTATGGGTACCTTTCTGAACAACCAGTTACGCCAACCAATTATGAGTACCTTTCTGAACCACCAGTTACACTTATCAATTATGGGTACCTTTCTGAACCACCAGTTACACCAACCACTTTGGGCATTAGGTATGTTTTTGAAAAGACACTTATGCTCATCCTGCTAAGAATACTTTTTAACTCTACTAACTTCCATACCAATATAAGTACTTTTTAAAAATTGAAATAGTGCCGATACCAACCTCTTCAAGAATCTTCAACATTTCCTTGTTTAAAAATACACAACTTTGCATAAATTCAATGAAGCTATCAATGAAGATGCTTGTAATCCTAATGAAGCAATGATTGATTAATGAATCACTGAATCAGCTTACAGGTATAATAATCAAGTGTGCATTTATCTTTCCAACTCATGGATTTGATTATCTTATTCCAATGAAAATATGGGTACCTTTCGGACTGATTTGCCCTGCTAAAGCAGGGCTCGGTTTGCAAAGCAGGGCAAAAAGCAGGGCAAAGCAGGGCACCCTGCGAAAGAAGGGCAAATTGGCAACTATGGTGTCAGCATGGAGGTCAGCGCTAAAAATGAGATAGAGTCAGTATGGAGGTCAACGCTAAAAAATGAGATAAAGTCAGCATGAAGGTCAGCGCTGAAATGAGATAATGTCAGCATGGAGGTCAGCGTGAAACATGAGATAGAGTCAGCATGGAGGTCAGCGCTGAAATGAGATAGAGTCAGCATGGAGGTCAGCGCTGAAATGAGATAGAGTCAGCATGGAGGTCAGCGCTAAAAAATGAGATAGAGTCAGTATGGAGGTCAGCGCTAAAAAATGAGATAAAGTCAGCATGAAGGTCAGCGCTGAAATGAGATAATATCAGCATGGAGGTCAGCGCTGAAACATGAGATAGAGTCAGCATGGAGGTCAGCGCTGAAATGAGATAGAGTCAGCATGGAGGTCAGCGCTGAAACATGAGATGGAGGTCAGCATGTAGGTCAGTGCTGAAACATGAGATAGAGTCAGCATGGAGGTCAGTGCTGAAACATGAGATATGGGATGAAAGACAGTTTTTAACAGCATGTTAAAGGTATTGGAACTTGGATCTATCTGAAAAGGAAAAAATGCAATTAGAAGATGATTATCATTATATTATGCAAGCTATCAATCCCATCAATTGGATTAATTGAGCGTTTCTATATAATGCACTGAAGGAGAGTAAATCATTGAACATGTAAATATTGATGCATAAGTACAGAGCTATCAATACTTCAATACAATAATTAGATTTGACCTTTTTATCTTGAAATCTTTATCTCTCGAAAACACATTCAGTTCGACGATACTTTTGTTTCTTGTTTGTTTTCAATGGTGAACCACAGAACTAAATGTCTAGTTGTATTCTTGGTTACAATCTATTCTTATCGGTTCCCATACTTCAGTAAGTTCCCTAATTTCAAATTCATTTTCAACAATTGATAAACTGTTGAGTTATTTCATTTCCGATCACAAGGATGTATAGTGTATAGTGTATACGTAATAAGTAATTATTGAACATTATATCTTCTGATAATCAGATAATGAATAACTAATATGTCATGTCACTATCTGAGGACTATGGAGATAAATTTCTCGGTTATCTTCGGTCCCGGATCATAGACTGGCGGGAGAGAAGTTCAAGATTCTCTGATCTTACCTTAGTGGAATACAGCCTCCTGTCTATTTGCTTATTTGCCTGGACTAAAGGAGTGCTCGACTATCTTTATTCCATTTACTGTAACCAAACTTCCCGTAATGGTGAACATCGGATTTAGTAATCGGTAATCTGCTGGCCATGTGACGTCACCAAGCACTGCCGCGCGCTGCAGAAGATGACGTCATCATGTAGTTATCCACTAATAGCAGATTATTTCAGGATCCGATAAAGTGAAATGGTGGGATGGAGTAGGCGGGTGTTTCGACTCAGTGACCCCCTACAAACAGACAGACACACATCCTACAACAACTTGGAAGAGGAGTTACGGTGCTAGTTGGGAGAGAAGTCACAGTGCTACTTCTAGTTGGGAGAGAAGGAGTGGTGTTATAGAGCTGAACACAACTACGGAACATATAGCAGGGGCAAACTGTGATACAGGTATACTGTATTTTTTTGGTACATCGAGCAAACGCGCCCCCGAAGTCCTGGTGGACTTTTTGGCACTGTGCTCTATTAAAATACTAATAGACCTGGGATGTATAGACCGTTCAAGGATTTACTTGATACATTGAAACATTACATTGTTTTGAAAAATGTCACAGTTTTACTGTTGAACCAGTTCAACAACAGTGGAGAGAACATCTTCGGACACGCAGATTACTCAGCGTTGTAAGTTGAATGCGGAAATGGACCAATTATGTACTGAATGGCTTCCATTGTTTTAGTAGAGCTGTAGGAACTAGGAAAGTTCCGACAACACCACAGCTGACTGGCGACTGCGTATAATATGAAGTATGAGCGACCCTTTAATCCTTTTCTCTTATTTATTGGATCTTTCAGTAGACCTAACAATTATACCAATCATCCAGGCGTTCTGGGTATACTGATCTTCTGGGGACTAGTAGCAGGAATTTGCAGTGCCATTCACGCCGAATTCATTTCCACAGCAACCGATTACGGCAGGTAACTTTCAACATACAGTACCTAGTGACTTTTTGAAATAACTAAATAAGGATTTATTTGAAATTACAATTTTAGCGGGTATGAGGGCACTGTGCAGGTTAGATTCAAGGGGCTTTCAAGGTTTTACGATTTCAAGATTCTCGATAACGGAATACTTCATCAGGACTAAGAAGCACGTTACGTTTGACGAAAGGGTCACGGTGATAGCGGATGTGAAACAGGAACCCGGAACTTTCAATAAACGTAAACGAACATACAGCGAATGTGAGCGATGGGGTGATCATCAGAACGAAACCCTTCCCCCGGAGGATGGAGGACTCAGCAAGAAGTTGGGTTACCACAAGTGGGGTAATCAGCAAGGAGTCAAGAAGAGGGATAACCGTACGCTGAGCGGACCCACGAGAGTAGCGCTGTTCCTCGGTGGGCTGAGCCACGTGGTCACGCAGGCCGGACTCCACGAGTTCCGTGACGTCATCGACCGCGTGATGGGTCACGCATTCCGGACCATGGACTCGGGGTACGTGATAAACGAGGTCCTGGTGGTGATGCGGCTCATGAAGTGCGAGCACTGCCGCGGCGTGCGGTGCGCGGAGTGCGAGGGCGGGAGCTGTGCGTTCTGCGGGGGAAGAGACAGGGATCTGAAGCGAACTGAGGGTTTCCACAGTGAGACTAAACTCCGCATGCAACCCGGCAGTGCGGTGTGCGGCAGTGCTGAGGTGCGCAGCAGTGCTGAGGTGCACAGCAGTGCTGAGGTGCGCAGCAGTGCTGAGGTGCGCAGTAGTGCTGAGGTGCGCACCAGTGCTGAGGTGCGCAGCAGTGCTGAGGTGAGCAGTAGTGCTGAGGTGCGCAGTAGTGCTGAGGTGCGCAGTAGTGCTGAGGTGCGCAGCAGTGCTGATGTGCGCAGCAGTGCTGAGGTGCGCAGCAGTGCTGAGGTGCGCAGAAGCGCTGAGGTGCGCAGAAGCGCTGAAGTGTGTGAGGTGTGTCGGTGTGAGGTATGCGAGGTGTGCGGTATTGGGGCGTGTAATCCCGGTAAAATGTGCATTTTGCTGTCACATGCCGTCACGCAGCCTTACTTTCCAACGTCGGGCGCTCAAGTGCTTAGCGCTTTCTTACGAGAAAAGTATTCTATAAAGTAACTAGACAGATATTTTTTGAACTGTAGTATTCATGATTTCAACAGTTGTTATTAACCTGATTGTTTGTAGAAAACATTTAATTTTATAATTCAACTGACGTTAATTATTCTTTCTTTTTCTTGAATCCGCAGTTTTAATAACTCTCTAAAACCACGTACCCTCCCTGAAGCCACATACTCTCCAAAACGCGTACTCTCTTATAAATCGTATACTGACTAACTCCCTAAACACATACACTAACTCCCTAAACACAAACACTAACTCCCTAAACACATACACTAACTCCTAAACACATACACTAACTCCCTAAACACAAACACTAACTCCCTAAACACATACACTAACTCCCTAAAATACATACTCTGACTCCCCCACGTACACTGGTAGATGACTACCTCCCTAAACCACGAACATTCCCTCACTTACACTAGTAGATCACTACCTCCCTAAACCACGAACAATCCCTCACTTACACTAGTAGATCACTACCTCCCTAAACCACGAACAATCCCTCACGTACACTGGTAGATCACTACCTCCCTAAACCACGAACATTCCCTCACGTACACTAGTAGATGACTACCTCCCTAAACCACGTACATTCCCCCACGTACACTGGTAGATGACTACCTCCCTAAACCACGTACATTCCCTCACGTACCCTGGTAGATGACTACCTCCCTAAACCACGAACAATCCCTCACGTACATTGGTAGATGACTACCTCCCTAAACCACGAACATTACCTCACGTACATTGGTAGATGACTACCTCCCTAAACCACGAACATTACCTCACTTACACTGGTAGATGACTACCTTCCTAAACCACGAACAATCCCTCACGTACCCTGGTAGATGACTACCTCCCTAAACCACGAACAATCCCTCACGTACATTGGTAGATGACTACCTCCCTAAACCACGAACATTCCCTCACTTACACTAGTAGATGACTACCTCCCTAAACCACGAACATTCCCTCACGTACACTGGTAGATGACTACCTCCCTAAACCACGAACATTCCCTCACTTACACTGGTAGATCACTACCTCCCTAAACCACGTACATTCCCTCACGTACCCTGGTAGATGACTACCTCCCTAAACCACGAACAATCCCTCACGTACATTGGTAGATGACTACCTCCCTAAACCACGAACATTCCCTCACTTACACTGGTAGATGACTACCTCCCTAAACCACGAACATTCCCTCACGTACACTGGTAGATCACTACCTCCCTAAACCACGAACAATCCTTCACTTACACTGGTAGATGAATACCTCCCTTAACCACGAACATTCCCTCACTTACACTGGTAGATGAATACCTCCCTAAACCACGAACATTCCCCCACTTACACTGGTAGATGACTACCTCCCTAAACCACGAACATTCCCTCACGTTACACGTACACTGTTAGATGACTACCTCCCTAAACCACGAACAATCCTCACGTACACTAGTAGATGACTACCTCCCTAAACCACGAACAATCCCTCACTTACACTGGTAGATGACGGGGTAGGCGGCAGCACCGTTCATACCGAGGGTGATGTTGCAGGTGTCCCGACCCATCAGGCGAGCCCTTCGCTCCAACTCCTGCAGGGATAATCTTGTGATTTAGGGAAGTCTATAGGGTGTCCTGAGAATTGTATCAAGATTCTGAATAGCTACAGATTTTATAAAAAAGCAAATATACCCCTAGTTTTTATGTGTAATTTGTTGCAAATAGACTCCAACTGAGCAATTGTTAATAACATTCAAGAACAAAATATGAATACAGTATCAATCATGTCATATTATGTCTTATGATGATGCCCAAGTCATTTGATGATGTAAAAAGAGTATCATCAGATTTAAAACACCTTGACACTAGATAATACAGGCTTATACTACTGACCTGGCTCAAATACCTCAGCTTGTAACCCGTGCCCTTATCCTTAGCAGCTTGGTGTAGGAGAGCGATGGTGTAGAAGTAGGTGTGCTTGCTACTACACACCTAAGGCGTGGAGGTTTCAAATGTGTCGGATTTTTTCATACTAAAACATAAGTCTCAGAAAATAGGTATATAACTTAGGAAGGATAGGAAAATGGTAGATTCATAGAGATAGGTATGAATATCAATCATCAAATTCCCTCGAATCTTCACGTACCAATTTTAACTAAATCTGAGATAATATCCTGAAGACTGGTTCCCCGGAAAGTCAGTATGCTGGCAATGCTGGTCTTAAGGATTCTGGAGAACACGTCTATCTGTTGAGATGCCGTACTGACGCTGTAAAGTGGGGGTTTACCAAAACATCATCATTCAAATTCTCATGGTGAATTTTAAATCGAAGAGATTCCTAACAGAATTGCACCTTGTAACATTACAAACATGAATTCCCAATGTAACCTGCTAATTCCATCACTGATAATCTAAATGTGATTGTACCTGCTGATCTCATCAGTGAAACCAGCATCACTGATGAGCTTGATGGTGAAGTTGAGCATGATGCAGTCTGGGTGCTTGTCAGCAAGGGAGTAGAACAGGTTCCTCCAAGTTGGATAGCTAATCATCTCCCCTAACCATCCTGGCAGATCACCTAGTGGGGCAGACCTCAGGTTTACTGGCACAAAATACCAATCTTGGGTCAACAAAATTCTAAGTAGAAAACTCTTAACAGTCTCCCTGGAATTTACATACTTGCTTTCTAAAGATCTGTAATCTACTCTAGCACAGTTTGAACAGAAACCTTTTACCTTCGTCAGAGAAGATGGTGTCTGCTTTTCTGGGATCAAAGTGCTCCTCAAGCAGTTCCTTTACATGGTCTTCAACCATTTTCTCAGTCTCATTCTGGTTTTCTCCACAAAACTCTAGCCACAAAACCAACTGTCTGGCTAGATTACCAATCCCTTGGAAACTTTCAGCAAGAACATTCACAACCTGAATGTTCTTTCGTCATTGTTCTCAATAGTTATTAATATTTTGGTGGTTGGAACACATAGCAGCAACTAGACTGTGTACCATATTACTGCATCAAAATATCATTACAATAGAAGCTATAGCCACAGTAATTTATAAACATGGTCATTGGTCTATTGTATTGTTTTTATGTCACTGAAATCATGGAAACTTACCTCTTCTGGTGTACCCCCAGCATTGAAGTACTTCTTAACAGTTTTAAATATACTAGCTTCACAAATGCTATCTTTGCTGTGGAATGCTTCTAGGCACTCTTTGATTACCTGAAAAATATCATTTTAATATACCTTATTGGCCTTTATTTAGCCGGCCTTTTTTTTAACCGGCCATTTTTTTAACCGGCCCCATGGACAAAAATCAAATCATTTTTGAACCGTTTTAACCGGCCCCTTGGACAAAAATTTTTCTGGTGGTTGCCAGATCAAGGATTTTTTGCTCTAAAATGGCCAATAAAACCCCTTTATACTAGATACATTGCATCAAAAGACCCCAATCCCGGTCTAATATTATTATTTAGGTCATGATCGTGTTATGTAATGACGTTCCAGTGAATTTTACACTATATTAGCCGACTCATAAAAGTTTCATTTGACCTAAATTAACTGGCCTTTAATTTGACCGGCCCCTCTTTAACCGGCCTTTTTTTAACCGGCCCTTTGGACAAAAATCTCAAAGTCGTTTTTGTCCTTAAGGGCCGGTTAAATAAAGGCCAATAAGGTACCTAATAATGGTGCTCATTTAACACCATATATACACCATTTTCCAGTAGTATTGATATCATTAAATTACACAACCACAAATGAGAAATTTTGATTGATACCTTAGTATTTTCATCTTCCTCTGGCAGTATTTGTTCATCTTCTTGGGAAGAATCTTCCATAATTCAAGCTGTGAAGACATTATGACACTTAATAGAGGGACCATATAAACAATACAATGAAAAATAATTTCATGCCGTCGAAAATGTTTTATCAACAAAATACAAATTGAGACCCATGAATTGAAATTCTTTAAAAGCACTTTCACTACACATGTGCTAGATTATAACCTTACCACATACTAATCTACCATCAGTCTAAATCATCATCACAGAACAACTTTATCAGTAAATTCATTATCTGTTTCATTATTGAGTTATAGTGACAGGTCCAACCTGTTCGGTTTACAGACAAAATAAATGCTATTTATATGTCTATATGCTGTGCAAACAAGTGCCATGCACACAAAAGACACACACACTGCAGTTCAAACTGCCACTGTTATAGGACAAAATCATTTAAACAGTTCTGCAGGCAGGCAACAAATCTCATTATTCAATGCAAATAGATAATACTAGGCTAATGCTACTAAATTCCTAGACAACTAATGTCATAAACTACTGAACAACAAAATGTTTTTTGGGCAGAATGCTGCGAATGCTGTTGTTAGAAGATGAGAAAATAATATAAATGAGTGTAAAAATAATTTTATGAGACCATCACACTTCAGTCTGTTGGTACTTGGTAAACAAGGTAGCTGCCTTGGTCCCCTACTCTTCTTAATGTACATTAATGATATTTCAAATGCCCAAATTGATGCTGAATTTGTCCTCTTTGCAGATGACACAAATATATTTGTTAGTGGTAAAGATAAAATAGAAGTCAACAAAAAAGCAAATGAAATTCTTAAATCTGTTAGTTACTATATGCTCCTGAATAGATTGCACATAAACATGTCTAAATGCTGTTACATTGACTTCAAACCCACTGAACTCCAAAGAAAATGACACTGCAGATTATGTATTGAAAATTGATGAAAATGAAATTGATAGAGTTTTAGAAACAAAATTTTGGGGTGACAATTGATGAGAAACTTAATTGGAATGCTCACATAAGGAACCTAACTAAAAAGCTATCATGTAGTACTGGGGTTATAAATGTCATCAAAGACAACATGCCAGATGAGCTTCTTAAAAACATCTACTATACATTATTTGAAAGTCATCTCACTTATGGTATAACAGTATGGGGTGGTATCAGTAACACAAAACTCGAACCTCTATTTAGAATGCAGAAAAAGTGCATTCGGATCTTATTTGGCAATAAAGAAAAATATCTTGATAAATTCAGAACATGTGCACGAGTTCGCCCATATGGGGAGCAACATCTAGATGAGAAATTTTACAGGCGTGAGCACACCAAGCCACTTTTCAACTCACAGTTGATAATGAACATCAAAAACCTATATGTATATCACTGTGGAAACGAAATGTTTAAAATTCTCAAATTTAGATCACCAATGGGAATTTACAGCAAATTTGAACTTTCTAAAAGGGCTGGGAAAGACACCTATTTACTGACACCAATGCCCACGAAAAACTTTTTAGATATCGTGGAAGCATAATCTGGAATGTTTTCCGTGACCTTGTCAAAATGTATGATCTTAATACCAAATCCCTCTCAATAAAATCTGAGCTCAAAAGAAATTGTTGGAGATCCAGGCAGATGGTGATCCACATGAATGGGACAGATCTTGTTGGAATAGCATTGAGTTAATCCTCTATCATATTTAGTTGATTTCAAGCAGTAGTCGCATTCACAGATCCTCAAATAATCAAAACCATTCTCTGGATTTATGGGTTGCCCTTGTTACAAAGGAAAACTAGAATATGTTTCTAATATTCTAATCGAATTATGCTTTTTATTTATTCAATAAAACTTATTTTGGTTATATATTATAATTTGTTTATATATAATTTTTGTTTTAAAACTCACTATTGGCAATCTTTTTATGAACAAAAGGCAGTCAATAACTAGGTTCAGTTCAATATATATAACTGTAACACCTTCACCCTGAATATACTCTTGATTTATAAAATTATCCTTGCTTTTAAATGATGGTTCATTAAAGAAACAACAATACCCTGATTCTAAAATTCTAAGTATAAAACTTTAACAGTTTCCCTGGAATTTACATACTTGCTTTCTAAAGATCTGTAATCTACTCTAGCACAGTTTGAACAGAAACCTTTACCTTCATCAGAGAAGATGGTGTCTGCTTTTCTGGGGTCAAAGTGCTCCTCAAGTAGTTCCTTTACATGGTCTTCAACCATTTTCTCAGTCTCATTCTGGTTTTCTCCACAAAACTCTAGCCACAAAACCAACTGTCTGGCTAGGTTACCAATCCCTTGGAAACTTTCAGCAAGAACATTCACAACCTGAATGTGTTTTGGTCATTATTCCTGATAGTAATCAATATTTTGGTGGTTGGAGCACATAGCAGCAACTAGACTGTGCACCATATTACTGCATCAAAATATTTTATAGATTACAGTAGAAGCTATAGCCACAGTAATTGATAAACATGGTCATTGGTCCATTGTATTGTCACCGAAATCATGGAAACTTACCTCTTCTGGTGTACCCCCAGCATTGAAGTACTTCTTAACAGTTTTAAATATACTAGCTTCACAAATGCTATCTTTGCTGTGGAATGCTTCTAGGCACTCTTTGATTACCTGAAAAATATCATTTTAATATGCCTAATAATGGTGTTCATTGAACACCATTTACCGTGGTGTTTCCACATAAAAGACGGCGCGCACTCAGTGCGCGCCGTTTTTATCATGTGGAAACACCACGGATATACACCATTTTCCAGTTGTATTGATATCATTAAATTACACAACCACAACCTCATGAGAAATCTTGATTGATACCTTAGTATTTTCATCTTCCTCTGGCAGTATTTGTTCATCTTCTTGGGAAGAATCTTCCATAATTCAAGCTGTGAAGACATTATGACACTTTATAGAGGGACCGTATAAACAGTACAATGAAAAATGATTTCATGCCATTGAAAATGTTTTATCAACAAAATACAAATTGAGACCCATGAATTGAAATTCTGTAAAAGCACTTTCACCACACATGTGCTAGATTATAACCTTACCACATACTAATCTTCCATCAGTCTAAATCATCATCACAGAACAACTTTATAAGTAAATTCATTGTCTGTTTCATTATTGAGTTATAGTGACAGGTCCAACTGCAGTGTACATGTTTTTTGTGTGTGCAGTTGAGTTTGTTTGGTGTACAGACAAAATAAATACTATTTATATGTCTGTATGCTGCGCAAACTAGTGCCATGCACACAAAAGACACACACACTGCAGTTCAAACTGCCACTATTATAGGACAAAATCATTTAAACAGTTCTACAGGCAGGCAGCAAATCTCATTATTCAATGCAAATAGATCACACTTCAGTCCATTGGTAAACATTAACTTTTTCTAAAAAACACGCCTTCAACAAAATAAATAAAATGAAATAAACAATTTTGAATTTTTGATATTACATCAATAAAATATATTTGAATTAAAAAGAAAACTTTCTTCAAGACATCAATCTGCAACAAAATTTGTATCATGTATTTATGATTCACTTAGCATTCACCTGGATCTTCCAACCCTCATCAAGTACCAAAATTAATTATTAAGAAAAAAGGGCAAACCTATAGCTATTATAGGTACCAGATTCATTATGGAACTCACAAACTTATGAAATAATAATTAAAAGAGTTAAAAAGGTATTATCATTGGCTGCATAAAAATGAAATCCTGAATATTACATTATTACGGATTACCTAATATTTTAAATTATATCAACAATTAAAGAATAATTCTTTTGAAACACACTGATCTGCAAGACTTATCTCCAACTCTGGACTTGAACTTTGACAGGATTTATTGAGAAATTCTATGTAAGAACAGCCAAATCCCAATGAGTCACACCTAGATGAGTGCAAGTGGTATAAAGGCATCTTCAGTCCGATACCTACTTCAGCTTTGGGGTGTTTAAATTGCGAGAGCTTTTCATGAGGTAGGTCCGGTCCCCCAGCAGTCACCCCTGGTACTATTCAAATAACAAATTAAAAGAGTTTCATCAAAGACACCAATCATCATGAAAACGTTCCCCATAACCAGGGGTGCCGCGCCGCGAACTCCGTGCGCGTAACCAGGGTCCTGGTTAGGGCAAATGAAAACGGTCAAAAAGCAAGCCAGAAATTATAATGGAAATAATTCAAAACAAAAATATTTTAGTAGATTTGATATATCAAAAACAAAATATGTCCCAGTATCATTTCTAAAAAGTTCCTAAGGCCGTGTGTGAGCGCGCCGCGTGCTTCCCTACAGAGAAGCGCGTTAGCCGCGCCACGCGCGATCGGATTTCACCCATCCTTAGCGCGCAGCACTCGGAAATTTGGAGCGAGTGTCGTGTTGCGTAAAAATGGCGCGCAGCGGAGAGTAGGGTAAAATCCTACTGACCTACTATCAGTCTAGTCAGAAGAAATAGACGAGCAACGTCGGTCGACCAGGCGTTGCCTGGCCCCTCCGCGCGCTCGGACTCGAAGAGTTTGACAGACAACTTCTGGCAAGCAACCTATATATGGTTGCCAAATTGTTTCACGCCGCGCGAGGCTCGATTTTAATTTCTCACTGAAAAATCGAGCGCTATTTCGCTATTCATTCAAGATGGCCGATCCAGTACATGTATCACTTCTGAATTTAAGCACAAAAGCGTCTGGTGCGGTGCTAAACTAAAATAAAACTGGCCAGCGGCCTCACCGGCCTGCTTGGCATGTTCATTGTTCATGCTGCAGACGGGCGTTGTACATTTTTCCTTCCTGAATGCAGGAATAGTTATGTACTGCAGGAATAGTTACAGCAGGAAAGTAAGAGGAAAACAACAACTTAGATTTAGAGGTACATGGACATCAATATAGAAAGTATCACATCATATACAATTACAAAGTCACCTTATCATTTTCAATATCATTAAATTAAAACAATAACGTCGTGGAAATTAAAGTAAAAGTATAATATATGTACGCTGATGATTTGAACAAAAAGTAACATCAAGAATGAGAAAAAAGAACGCTACCTTAAAGTTTAAGGTGATCTAATTTTACCCACAATGATAAACCACAAAAATTAAATTTCCCTTTGCCTGCTTTGATACCCATCTGGGAGTTTAAATGTTCAGAATTTGAAACAAAAAAAAGTTTTTAGGCTAAAATTCTTCATGAAAATGGTACCACTTCGGAAAAGGCTGAAAATAGTACAAGGGTTTCATATATTATTTTATTGTTTCAGAAAAGCCTAAAAAAATTAAGCCCGTCGAAATCACCATGAACCCCAAAATTTAATGTAATTAATTGATAATTACTATTTAAATAAAGTAAAAGTTTTCACTTATAGTATTAGTATATTGATATAGATCATAATATCATAAATATAATAATATAGCAAAAATAACAATAACTATTTGATAGAAAAATAATCGATAATAACATAAATTGAAACACTGACATCAAAAATAAAACTTAATTAACATATCTAACTTTATTCGTCATTTCATAGTTAGTAGCTATTTTCGAAAACAAATACTGTGGTAAGTACTAAGTGGAAAAGTAGAAACGGACTCACAGATACTTTTAAATTTAATACTTATTAAAAATTAGTACTATTATCAGTCTACTATTTTTGAAACAAAAACTGTAAAAACGCAGTTACAAAATATAAATGTTCGTGTATGATTCGCTGATAGGATTTATTTAAAGGGTCACTAAAATGGCATAGACCAGAGCTTCACAATTGTTAGACGCCCGTGACGTTCGTCGGTCGATCGAATGGAATTGGTCGACCGATCAACTTCATTTGATCGACTGATGTGTTTTAAATAGAAAATCTTTGAGCTTGTGGGGAAACAACTAAGTATTGCTACTTTAACACGATTGAAGTCATTAGGCACCAGTAAAACACACCATTCGTTCCAATGGAGTTGATCGATCGACCAATTCCATTCGATCGACCGACTAACGTTACGGGCGCTTAAGCGCATAGATAAAGATTTATTGATTTGGGGCATTTGGATAATTTCGTCTGTGAGTGACAGACCCTTCCGGGAATGACACTTACAGGCTGAATGGGCCAGATAACGTCATATCAAGGACACATATCATACTAAACGGACCTGTAAGAGATCCAGGCAATACGGCACAAGTGATTCAAGTCGTCAGGGCTGCTATGGAGCAAGTATTGAACTTCCCCAAGACATGCACATCATTGATCAAAGTCCATTTTTATCCGAAAATATGTCGAAGAAAATGCAAAACGAAGTCACCTTCAGAGCAAAATTGCCAGTTTCGGTCCGAAACTGCAGGCTTAATTCTGCCAGCACTATGTTAATCGTTGTCATTTTTAGATGACTGTTTATTGATTTTTACACATCCTAAATCATCTCAGAACCTCTCGCCCGTCAGGGAGAAGACGCACTCCTCTCAGAACCTCTCGCCCGTCAGGGAGAAGACGCACTCCTCGTCTGTCCCACCGGGCCTTAGAATGGGCTTCATCTCAAAGCTCCGGGAGCTGACAGTGGACATCTGTGTCTTGATGAGGTCCCGGTTCCGCTGAAAGAGGGAGTGTAATTCCAGAGAAACGAGCTATCCAATTCCATTGAAGAGGTAACTGTTTAACTGAATCTAGGCAAATGACCTGGCATCGAATGATGATGTCCAATGATCAATGGCATAAGATACGAGGCCCGAGAGTTTGCATAAATATTAGATTCTGATTCTAATAGCGAACTGAAACAAATAATACAAGTATCCCCATACTACCTGTAAAGTTGTGGTGTAGTGTTCGATCTCGTCGTGTCCTTGGTCAAGCCAGTTGACAAAGACGGCCAGGGGAACCCAGAAAAGCGATGTTATCACGATAACCACCAAAACAACGTTATTTTCTGAAAAACACCGATGTCAAATAGTTAGTACGATGAAGGATAAAGGGGTTTATCTAATTAGTTTTAATTCACCCATCCACTCCCAGAAGAGGCTGGGGTCAACACCTGCCACACCCCCTGTAACTCACCCATCCACTCCCAGAAGAGGCTGGGGGTCAGGCCGGTCAGCACCTGCCACACCCCCTGTAACTCACCCATCCACTCCCAGAAGAGGCTGGGGGTCAGCACCTGCCACACCCCCTGTAACTCACCCATCCACTCCCAGAAGAGGCTGGGGGTCAGCACCTGCCACACCCCCTGTAACTCACCCATCCACTCCCAGAAGAGGCTGGGGTCAGGCCGGTCAGCACCTGCCACACCCCCTGTAACTCACCCATCCACTCCCAGAAGAGGCTGGGGGTCAGGCCGGTCAGCACCTGCCACACCCCCTGTAACTCACCCATCCACTCCCAGAAGAGGCTGGGGGTCAGGGGTCAGCACCTGCCACACCCCCTGTAACTCACCCATCCACTCCCAGAAGAGGCTGGGGGTCAGGCCGGTCAGCACCTGCCACACCCCCTGTAACTCACCCATCCACTCCCAGAAGAGGCTGGGGGTCAGGCCGGTCAGCACCTGCCACACCCCCTGTAACTCACCCATCCACTCCCAGAAGAGGCTGGGGGTCAGGCCGGTCAGCACCTGCCCACCCCTGTAACTCACCCATCCACTCCCAGAAGAGGCTGGGGGTCAGCACCTGCCACACCCCTGTAACTCACCCATCCACTCCCAGAAGAGGCTGGGGGTCAGGCCGGTCAGCACCTGCCACACCCCCTGTAACTCACCCATCCACTCCCAGAAGAGGCTGGGGGTCAGCACCTGCCACACCCCCTGTAACTCACCCATCCACTCCCAGAAGAGGCTGGGGGTCAGGCCGGTCAGCACCTGCCACACCCCCTGTAACTCTCCTGTAACTCACCCATCCACTCCCAGAAGAGGGGGGTCAGGGGGTGCCACACCCCCGGTCTGGGGTCAGGCCACCTGCCACACCCCCTGTAACTCACCCATCCACTCCCAGAAGAGGCTGGGGTCAGGCCGGTCAGCACCTGCCACACCCCCTGTAACTCACCCATCCACTCCCAGAAGAGGCCACACCCCCTGTAACTCACCCATCCACTCCCAGAAGAGGCTGGGGGTCAGGCCGGTCAGCACCTGCCACACCCCCTGTAACTCACCCATCCACTCCCAGAAGAGGCTGGGGTCAGGCCGGTCAGCACCTGCCACACCCCCTGTAACTCACCCATCCACTCCCAGAAGAGGCTGGGGGTCAGGCCGGTCAGCACCTGCCACACCCCTGTAACTCACCCATCCACTCCCAGAAGAGGCTGGGGTCAGGCCGGTCAGCACCTGCCACCCCCTGTAACTCACCCATCCACTCCCAGAAGAGGCTTCCGTCCGGCAACTGGTGGTACCTGATAGGAAACCGTCGGTTAACCAGAACCGGAATACCGGTTAAACGGGCGCTTTTGCCAACCGAAACTGTAACCGTAACCGAATTTATTGAGAAACGGTAACCGGATTTATTGAGAAACGGTAACCGGATTTATTGAGAAACAGTAACCGGATTTATTGAGAAACAGTAACCGGATTTATTAATAAACAGTAACCGGATTTATTGAGAAACAGTAACCGGATTTATTGAGAAACGGTAACCGGATTTATTGAGAAACAGTAACCGGATTTATTGAGAAACAGTAACCGGATTTATTGAGAAACAGTAACCGGTAGTTTGGTGGTACCTGATTGAGCAGGTGCCGTCAGGGCCGGCGCACATCCAGCGGCAGGAGTTGTTGCCGTGACCTTGACACAGCGTGTAGTCTGAAATGGGCAAGGAGTTTGCAGGGGATGTTTGTTCATCTTGGCGAATCAAAGGGGGCTCTAATTCATCAAAAGGGCTCGATTATCGTTTTTATCAGCGATAATCGATCTATGATCGATTTCAAAACTATAATTTTTTTAAAAAGCGACTATGCTCGAGCGATGATATAAGGGCTTGATTATCGTTTTCGAAAACGATAATCGAGTGATAATAGTTTTCAAAAGCGATAATCGTTTTATTGTCGGGGTAGAACAGCGACAAAACCGTCAATTTCGATTGAAGTGTGCACGAAAAGCGTCATAAACGCGCCAAAAAGCGTCTAAAACGCGTTATATTACAAAAAGCGTCCAAAAAGCGTCCAAAAAGCGTAGGAACAGGAGACGGCAGTAGGTCAGGTGGGATCAGGAGACGCCAGTAGTCCAGGTAGGATCAGGAGACGACAATAGCTCAAATAGTTAATCAAGCATTACTATAATTGAATGGTTGGGGTGCCCTGTGACCAAGAAGGCTCAACGGGCCTTCTAGTTGACTTATAATCAACAAATCCTTGTCGACAGTTTTCATTCTGTCCTTTAAGTTTATCCTTTAATGGATACTATAATGGATACTATAATGGATACTATAATATACTTTTATATTCTCAAAGTTATTCATTGCCAACATTGCATGATACCAATCCAGGATGTCAAATGAAGGTGCAGTTACTCTCAAACTTATGACTGTTGGAAATGGTGCAGTTGGGAAGACCTCTATGTTAATAACATATGCTTCTGGGAAGTTTCCTGGTGTATACGTCCCTACAGTTTTTGACAATGATGTACGTCACATTACTTATGAGGGACAATCTGTTCAGCTTGCTTTATGGGACACGGGCGGAGGGGAAGACTATCCCAGAACACGACCTCTAAGTTACCCACAAACTGATGTCTTCCTTCTACTCTTCGATGTGGCTCGTCCTAAGGAATTCGATCAAATTGAAGAATACTGGATTCCTGAAATTAGGCACCACTGCCCTGATGTCCCTGTAGTGGTGATTGGCTCTAAAATAGATTTACGTTCAGAAGATGAGAATACAGTTTCAAGTGAGCAAGGCGAAAGAATGGCAGAGAAAATTGGTGCTGCTGAGTACATGGAGATTTCTTCCATGAAAAGTGAAGGGCTGACTGAGCTATTCAATGAAGTTACAATGATTGGTTTGGAATATGATGCACGGTTGAGATCTAAGAAACGAAAGAAGTGTACAATGTTATAATATACAGTACTTATTCGTTTCAATTGTGAAATAAACTCGGCGTATTAGAAATAGGCGGATTGATGTAATTTTTGACAGCCTATCACGAGATCTCCTCTATATGTATGATACCAAATGGACTAATCATATGGTTGTATCTGGCGTTTACGATATCGATACAACCATAAAGTTGGTCCATGACCTGATAGGATATGGAAAATCGGAGCAATCCGCCAATTTCTAATAATATGCCGAGCATAATCTTTATTTTTTCATGATTGCTTAGCATGATGGCATCACGCTTCCCAAGCCTCTCTCAAATAGAATAGAAAAAGTGAAAAGCTTCCATCCAGAGTTTTCGGACACCGGGGCATGGCTAACGCGTATGTGTGCACATGGATCGATCGAAAGACCCGTTGAAAGAATGCGCAAATTTCAGCAAAAATTCAATTAAGAGCAAATTGAAACCTTGCGCGCGCACTGTAAGTGTAATTTGCGCGTTCTCTCGACGGGTCTTTCGTTTTTGAGTCTAAGCATCCATTTCTATTTACCTATCTGCTTATGGGTAGTTTTGACTGATGATATTGGTATGGACGTAGGGAGGCGATTGCTGCTTTCTTCGTTTGATCATGCTTTGGGACTTACTATTTATACGTACGTTTGGTATGCCAACAGTTATTTTAGAACTCTAAAAGCTTATGCCAACAATTCTTACTTTCTTAAGTTGTATAATATTGATATACTTACTGCGACTGTTTTATTACTTATTAGCTCGTTGATTTTAACATGTTAAGGCATGCCAGTAGGCGAGGTTGAATATCAGCGCGCATTAAGTGCAGTGAAACTGCAGTGAAGTTGCACTAATGTACTGAACACATAGGATGATCCGATGATATAATACTGGTATTTGTGATCTACTCTCCAGTGCCAAATCCAAGGAGGGGGGGGGGTCAAAATAAACTTCTTTGGGTAGTGAATTAGCAAAACCGATGCAAACGGTGGGGTCTCGAATTAGCGGGTGGTGATGGGTTGATGACACTCGAGTCAAAATATTATCAAATCAAAACAAAGCGATATGTAATAATCTGCGAGAAAAGGATTTGCTGCCAGGCTGCCTGGTTACCTTTGACACTTTATTTCATACAGGTATTTTATTTTCTGGTCAATTCTGTGTTTAAACCAGCTTTTAGAAAAAGTTATTTTAAAAAGATCCAAAAAAAAAATTAAACGGGGGGTTGCCCAATAAGCGTCTTACGCTGGAGAAAAGTCAAAAATTTGTAACGATACCCCTCCGTTTATTTGACACTGGAGATTAATAGCACTATGTGAACAAAGCTGATATTTTGATGATTTCATCCCCAAACAAGTTTGGAATGGTGCTGTCAGCATTGCTTAGATGAGCCATTAGTTCGCGCGTTCCAATAATTGGAGAAGTACATTATACTGTTTATAATATGCACATAATATTACTGCCAAATTGTGGGGTTTATTTTTCAATTTAGGGAAAAAAAAAGGTTTAAATAGGATAAAAAAAAGGGGGAATTTTTAAATAAAAATTTAAGGGGGAAGGAAGGGGGGAAACGGGCAAGAGGGAGGGGGAAAAAAAAAAAAGGGAAGAAGGGGAAAAAGGGGGAAGGGGGGAAAAAAAAAAAGGGAAGGAAAAAAGGAAACGTCCTGAAACATGGACCAAAAACCGGGTTTTCCCTTTTTTCGTACCGGCAAAACGTTTGTTCATGTCCTATTCCAAAAAATTTAATTTAAAAACCCACCAAATTTAAAAATACTTTTAAAGGGGTTTTTTAACAACGGTCCCTTAACAAACTTTAAAATTTTATTAAGCAAAAATAATTTGAATTACAAAACCTAGAGTTGGAAAAATATTTCCAAAAAAGTTAAAAGGGGCCAATTTTCCCCTAATTTTAAAAAGGAAATATTTAAAAGGAAAAGAAAAAGGGGAAAAAAAAAGGAAAATTTCAAGGAAAAAAAAAGGGGGAAAAAAGGGCCAAAAAAGAAAAAAGGGGGGGGGGAAAAAGGGAACGGAGAAAAGGAAAAACGACGGTACCGTTTCGGGCCCCTTTTAAACCGCCTATTAAACGGCCCCAAACCAAAAATTAAAAAACAGACCTTTTTAATTTTAAAAGGGACCTTTAAAAAAAGGGGACTTTAAAGGTCCTTTTAAAACGGGTTTTTAACAACGGACCTGTTTAAAAACTACCTTTTTAAAAAACCTTTTAACTTTTTTTAAAATACCTTTAAAAGGTCCCTGAACACGGACCCTTAAAACCCCGGTTGAGGTTTTTTAAAGGGGGTTTTTAACCCTTTTTTAAAAACCCGTTGGGCCTTTTTAAAAGGTTTTTAAAAACGGTACGTTTTTACGTACTTTAGGGAAATCCTTTCAAAAAACAAAACCCGGATTTTTAACGGTCTTTACGCTTTCGCGGGCGGAAAAAGGGACCCTTTTTAAAAAGGGGCCTTTTAAAGCCCCTTTGGGGTACCTCGTTAAAAAGGAAGGGAAACAACTCCCTGTTAAAAATCCTTTAACAACCTTTTTGGAAAGTTTTTCAAATTTCCATTCAAATACCAACCTTTTATTAACCCTTTAGTGGATGGGTGAGTTACAGGGGTGTGGCAGGTGCTGACTGGCCTGACCCCAGCCTCTTCTGGGAGTGGATGGGTGAGTTGGGGTGTGGCAGGTGCTGACCGGCCTGACCCCAGCCTCTTCTGGGAGTGGATGGGTGAGTTACAGGGGTGTGGCAGGTGCTGACCGGCCTGACCCCCAGCCTCTTCTGGGAGTGGATGGGTGAGTTACAGGGGTGTGGCAGCGACCGGCCTGACCCCAGCCTCTTCTGGGAGTGGATGGGTGAGTTACAGGGGGTGTGGCAGTGCTGACTGGCCTGACCCAGCCTCTTCTGGGAGTGGATGGGTGAGTTACAGGGGTGTGGCAGGTGCTCGGCCTGACCCCAGCCTCTTCTGGGAGTGGATGGGTGAGTTACAGGGGTGTGGCAGGTGCTGACCGGCCTGACCCCAGCCTCTTCTGGGAGTGGATGGGTGAGTTACAGGGTGTGGCAGGTGCTGACTGGCCTGACCCCAGCCTCTTCTGGGAGTGGATGGGTGAGTTACAGGGGGTGTGGCAGGTGCTGACTGGCCTGACCCCCAGCCTCTTCTGGGAGGATGGTGAGTTACAGGGGTGTGGCAGGAAGCAACCGGCCTGACCCCAGCCTCTTCTGGGAGTGGATGGATGAGTTACAGGGGGTGTGGCAGGTGCTGACCGGCCTGACCCCCAGCCTCTTCTGGGAGTGGATGGGTGAGTTACAGGGGGTGTGGCAGGTCCTCACCGGCCTGACTCCCAGCCTCTTCTGGGAGTGGATGGGTGAGTTACAGGGGTGTGGCAGGTGCTGACCCCAGCCTCTTCTGGGAGTGGATGGGTGAGTTACAGGGGTGTGGCAGGTGCTGACCGGCCTGACCCCCAGCCTCTTCTGGGAGTGGATGGGTGAGTTACAGGGGGTGTGGCAGGTGCTGACCGGCCTGACCCCCAGCCTCTTCTGGGAGTGGATGGGTGAGTTACAGGGGGTGTGGCAGGTCCTCACCGGCCTGACCCCAGCCTCTTCTGGGAGTGGATGGGTGAGTTACAGGGGATTGGTATCGTTAAAATCACTAGAGATGCACTATTAGGTCCTTGAGACATTATTGTATAGAATGTTCAGTGAATGAATCACAAAAAACGTCTACTCCAATGGAACTCAATTACTTGTTACAGCTGCAGAAAGTTCGAATTGTCAATGTTTGCACGCTTTGAGCACCATACCAGTTGAACTTACTCTTTCTATCATACAGTTTGAATGTGAAATGTCATATTGATGAAGATCTAACGTATATGGTCATTGAGTATGAATTAACTCTATTCATATATTCATGGCCATTGGCCAAGCTAATTAGATAAACATTAAACCCCTTTATCCTTCATCGTACTAACTATTTGACATCGGTGTTTTTCAGAAAATAACGTTGTGTTGGTGGTTATCGTGATAACATCGCTTTTCTGGGTTCCCCTGGCAGTCTTTGTCAACTGGCTTGACCAAGGACACGACGAGATCGAACACTACACCACAACTTTACAGGTATTATGGGGATATTTGTTTCAGTTTGCTGTTACAATCAGAATCTAATATTGATGCAAATTGTCGGGCCTCGTATCTTATGCCATTGATCATTGGACATCATTATTCGATGCCCAGTCATTTGCCTAGATTCAGTTACCTCGTCAATGGATAGCTCGTTTCTCTGGAATTACACTCCCTCTTTCAGCGGAACCGGGACCTCATCAAGACACAGATGTCCACTGTCAGCTCCCGGAGCTTTGAGATGAAACCCATTCTAAGGCCCGGTGGGACAGACGAGGAGTGCGTCTTCTCCCTGACGGGCGAGAGGTTCTGAGGATGAATTAGGATGTGTAAAAATCAATAAATAGTCATCTAAAAATGGCACCGATTAACATAGTGTCGGCAGAATTAAGCCTGCAGTTTCGGACCGAAACTGGCAATTTTGCTCTGAAGGTGACTTCGTTTTGCATTTTCTTCGACATATTTTCGGATAAGAATGGACTATGATGATGTGTGTCCTGGGGAAGTGCGATACTTGCTCCATAGCAGCCCTGACGACTTGGATCACCTGTGCCGTATTGCTTGGATCACTCACAGATCCGTTTAGTATGATAAGTGTCCTTGAAGTTGATATGACGTTTTCTGACCCATTCAGCCTGTAAGTGTCATTCCCGGAAGGGTCTGTCACTCACAGACGAAATTATCCAAATGTCCCAAATCAATAAATCTTTATATCTATGCAGTTACAGTTGTGAAGCTCTGGTCTATGCCATTTTAGTGACCCTTAATAAATCCTATCATCGTATTTACTTAAATCAAAAGCGAATCATACACGAACATTTATATTTTGTAACTGCGTTTTTACAGTTTTTTGTTTCAAAAATAGTAGACTGATAATAGTACTAATTTTTAATAAGTATGAAAAGTATCTGCTAGTCCGTTTCTACTTTTCCTATTACCACAGCATTTGTTTTCGAAAATAGCTACTAACTATGAAAGTTAAATATGTTAATTAAGTTTTATGTTTGATGTCAGTGTTTCAATTTATGTTATTATCGATTATTTTTCTATCAAATAGTTATTGTTATTTTTGCTATATTATTATATTTATGATATTATGATCTATATCAATATACTAATACTATAAGTGAAAACTTTTACTTTATTTAAATAGTAATTATCAATTAATTACATTAAATTTTGGGGTTCATGGTGATTTCGACGGGCTTAATTTTTTTTGAATAATGAGGCTTTTCTGAAACAATAAGATAATATATGAAACCCTTGTACTATTTTCAGCCTTTTCCGAAGTGGTACCATTTTCATGAAGAATTTTAGCCTAAAAACCTTTTTTGGTTTCAAATTTCGAACATTAAACTCCCAGATGGGTATCAAAGCAGGCAAAGGGAAATTTAATTTTTGTGGTTTATCATTGTGGGTAGAATTAGATTAACTTAAAGGTAGCGTTCTTTTTTCTCATTGTTGATGTTACTTTCGTTCAAATCATCAGCGTACATATATTTTACTTTAATTTTCACGACATTATTGTTTTAATTTAATGATATTGAAAATGATAAGGTGACTTTGTAATTGTATATGATGTGATACTTTCTATATTGATGTCCTATGGTGGCCGAGGTGGCTCACTTGAAAATAATTTTTCATGTTTTTGAAAAAGTGAGCCATTTCGGCCACCGCGTGGCCGAGCTGGCTCACCTATATTTTTCCAACTTTGATGCAAAATTTCAATGCCAATTCTAATTCGAAAAGACAAAGTTCGGCATGTATCTGAAACTAGAAAAGTTGCTCTTTCCAACGGTGTAAAGATGAGAACCAACGGACCCAAAATGGCGGAGTTATAGCGCTCCAAAAAAGTGGGACGCCTCGGCCACGCGGTGGCCGAATTGGCTCACTTGTAGTTTCAGTCTTCAAAGTGAGCCACGCCGGCCACCGCGTGGCCGAACTGGCTCATTTGAAGAGCAACAAATGCGCGTTTCATACGTACGTGGTATATTAAAACGCTTTCGCGCCGTACATACATCAGTAATTTTCAGTTAATATTGTGGCAAATTTTGACGCGCATTCACAGATTGACAGAACCGTATAATCTGGAACCAGCACTCAACGAGGAGGGTATCGATCCTCTTCCGAGCCAGAAAGCCGCCTTGCTTTCGGTTGACCACGATTTCATCCCACTCACCAAACCCTAACCATATCATCCATCCAAACTCATAAAACCACACTTCTCATTAACTTCTGCGTGTATGGGAAGTGAGCTCATTTCAACCGCCTGTATGTACTCATCAGTCAAAAGCATCCAATGGGTAATAAAATGAGTCAGTTAGGTCCCGAAGCCTTCCATGGCGGAAATAACATCGTATCCAAAGAACCCTTTATAGTTTATACCAACGTATTTTCCATGACTTTTCACTGATGAGCACACATAGCCGGAACGTCTGATAGTCTATTTTTGCACTTTGCGTGCCCCAAGCAAGGTTGCCCTCTTCGCCTTTATTCAAGTTATGCTCCACCGTTATTATAGTAAGCGTGCAAAACTACCACAAAAGTGCAGATTTAAGCACATTGGAACTACTTGGGAAAAGGCCGGGAAATTTGACCAAGGAAGTGTACCCAATTATGTGGACGTATATTAAGGGTAGAAATATGAGTAAAGGCGCAAAAGGGGTCACCAAGTTAGAAGTTGATACTTAAACTTCTGTGTCTATTAATCAACATTTGGAGCACGCATCGCACATGAAGAAGCTCGAGAGTAGAATTGAGTAAGTCTCATCAAACAAATTGAACAAAAAGAAACACAGTTATGGCTGTAATTTTCGAATATCAGGTTGATGTTTACAACAAAATACAATTAGTAGGTAATAATAAAATGTCTCTGAGCGGCATGAGATACTCAAGTATCTAGAAAGTTTAGCTAATTAGAATGAACGATATTATTGACTAATTTGGAAGATTATGCAATGCTGTTATAAGCACATAAGTCGGCATAGGTTCAAGAAAATTCTAAATCATTCCCTTATCACAGTTGCTATTTAATATTATAATGTTAACAAAAAATAGCAACATCAAACTTTGAAAGAAATATTGAACTTAGAAATAAATTTTCTTTCAAAATTTAGCTGTAACGATAGGATAGTATGAAATGTCAATATATACCTAAGCTAAATCTTCTGCTTAAGAAACGCAATTTTCGCCACTTAACTGCTTATTATAGTAGCCTCACGACAATAATTTCAAGTTAGTAATTTCTAGTTACGTTCGGCTACCATGGTACTGCCTCTCTTTGCACTCTAATCAAAATGGGCTGTTGGCTTTAAATAATGTATTCTCTGCGCGTTAGGTACATAAAAAGTGGAGAGATACACTAAGCAGTTAGCCAGGCCATGCATTATAACGTAATATTAAACGGCTAAATTCTTATTAATGAATTTCTAATATTTGACTTGAAGACAATTAATGATAAATACTGTAAAAGTATAAAACTTTATGTTGAACCATTTACTTTTGAAGGAATTATAATCTTTTATTAAGTCTGACTACTCAATGTCCACTTTACATAATTTGTCATGCAGTTAAATTCGCACTACGACTTATCTATTGCCAAGCAAATAGATGAAATAGCAATGTATCCACTGTTCATACTCCTATCAGAATATCCAGTGAAGCAGTGATTAGTTCATTCATCTGTAGGACAAAGCTACCAAGGTACACTCCAAAATCATTTGCGTAGAAATAGAAAGCGTAGAATAGTCATGACTCATGAGTCACCGATTGCACCATCACGGAAATCTGAGGAAGGGAAATTAGAAATGTTATAATACCAAAAAAAATTAAAAAAATACAAATCATTTGAACGGGCATATTTCATTAAATCAAAGCACAATCTGAGCACATGATAAGCATATTGATTCAATGTATTACATAACAGACAACAGTAGGTATTTAGGTAACTTTATTGCCTTTCTGGTTCGGAGGTATAAAAATGCGAATCAATATACTAGAGCTCTTGATCTTCATTGAACATTACAAATTTGTGCGATTTTAGAAATGAATTTACTTTCAATTTTTACTTTTGAATTTGAACCTAAATAGTCAAATAATGACATCTATTCTGAATGTGATGACGCAATAAAAAGGTGCACCAGTTCAACAGAATTTCCTTTATATATCGCCCTTTTCAGGCTTCAGAACTTATTCTCGAGTACAAGATTTCAAGATAATGATTTATTGAATTTATGTATGCTGAGCAGTGCAAAGTAATCCTTGTGGATAATGTAAGCGTACCATTTGAATTTAAAGAAGGCTAGATAAACCCGATCGATAAAGGATCGGACGAGTGCGTTGTGTAGTCTGGGAGCCGTTTGGCCGGACATTTCGGGTGTACACAGTACAAAATGTAATCTGTTCAAAATATAATAATTAAAATAATAATAATAATAATAAAATATGGTTGCTTATACACAGTAACGAGGTGATAAAATAACAAATACTTTAACCCTATGCACAACTGTGTGGAATACTTCAAAAACTAGAAGTTGTCAGCATGAAAAATAATTTAAGAGTGCATGAACGTCAGATAAGAAAAATAACAGCAATCAAATTGACAATTCATTAACAATAATAGATTAAACAAAATTTACCCGTAACACCTCTTAAATAAGAAAGTTTTCAAGCAGCTTTTGAAAGACTGTATATCATCACATGATCTAATATTGATTGGCAATTTGTTCCATAGTATAGCTGCAACATATTTAAAGGCCCTACAACCCATTCTTGACTTGGGGATGCATGTCTGAAGTGTTGGAGCCCTGCTCCCGCTGATATTGTTGTAGTTCACCAATGAAGACAAATATTCGGGTTATGCCGTTCAGTGCCTTGAAAACAGTCAGAAGGATCTTGAATTCAATTCATGGCCACTTTCAACCAGTGTAGCTCCTGAAGATGTTCGGTTTTGGGATCCCTCCTTTTCAATCCTGCTACTACTGCACAAGCTCTGTTTTGGATGTTTTGAAGAAGCCTCAAATTCCTACAGAGTACACAAAATATAATAAAGTTCAAAATATAATTTGTCTTCGTAAATAAATTTTGTTTTCGAATTTTCCAATCAGACCATTATGTAAGTATAAGATAAAATAAATGGAGTCCAATGTCTTATCTTTAGAGGTGTATGGGTATTTATTGTTTTGTGTGCAAGCATTGCCCAAAGTGTTATGTTGGTAGAACAGTCCGACATCTCCACGAACGAGTATCAGAACATCGAAGGAAATTCTATGAACTGTTAGACAAACCGAATGTTCGTTTTCAGATAATTTTGAAACTTCCCATATTTATAGCCTAGGAGCTCACTTGGTCGATGACCATGGCCTTCTAGATAAAACTAATTTTAAGACCTCTTATGCAATTTTTATCTTAATGAATTCTAGTCCCAAAAATTTAGAAACCAATGAACATAAATGTATTCAAAAATTAAGATCAATTAAACCTTTTGGAATTGATTCAAATGACCCCTTTGGGATACCTCTACTCTCATTGAAGACTTAGGTGGTTTTCTATACATTTGCTTTGCTTTTTTCCTAACCTAGCTTATTCTCATTATAGGCACTGATGATGTGTAAAACGAAAGATTTCTGCCTCATATTGATGAGAGTTTAATTCAGTATATCAGCATTTCATTCTTGTCAGAGCGATTGGGAATTTATGTATTCAGTGTATGGGTATACTACAAACATAAAAAAATACTTTGAAATGCAGTAAGGGTGAAGTGCAGTATCAAGCTTAGGCAAATGTAATAAGCTCTGAATTTCATACTTCATATACCGATTATTGGTCACAAAGATCATGAATGATTCCTTTGTGAATGGCAACATGTGTGAGCACCTTAGTGGTAAAGATTATGATGCGTACTAATAACATGATAATTTTAACAAAATGATCATAATTATTAGGTACGCATCATAAATTCTACACATCATAATATCTACAGGTCATAATTTATGCACTCACAAAAATCAGCTATTTTTAGATACAGGTACGTTAAGGCAAGGATGATCGATGGTTTATGGTCATTGGTCCATAGTGATAATGTGGACATTTAAAAGTAAGGACAGAGGGGTAGAAAATTAACCCTAATCGGTTAACGTCACGATTAGGCGTACGCCATATTCTCGATGTCAGTACGCAGGCGAGATTAAAATTGCCGAACTTCCGTGAATGACAAAGTTTAATATCAACACTATCATTAATCTGTACATAAATATTATATCAGCAAACGATTCTTGTCAAACGATTGGGAAGGTTCTTCAACTGAGCCTACAAACATCAGCCATAGTTCATATAACATTCCTAAGGGTGAAATTATATTTTGCCGTGATTTTCTGTAAGAAGATTTGAAAGAATACGCCAATTTAACATCTAGAAATTTGATAAATTTATTAACATAAGTTAAATATTAATCCAGAAAATTTCAGTTTGTTACGCAAAATTCAATACCCAAATTCAAACCCAAAATTCAACTTTAAAATTCAACACCCAAAAATTCAACATAACACATGAAATTCTGGCAATTACCTAATTTATGCTCACAAAAAATCGCAAAATGAAGAAAATTTTGCCGAGTTTTGACGGAAGGATGAAGGGGTCCGATTTGGACATTTGAAAGTCGAGGCCAGTACTTGGTCGTTTAACAATTGAAAATCGCTCAAAATTTCGGGCGTACGCCATAATCTCGAATAATGATCATAATTTCAAATTGTCACTCCGTTAAAAACAATCTGTAATTTCATACTATCATTATAGTACTAAAATAGTGAAAATTACGTAATCACCAGAGTTCAGGTTCTTAACAAATGATTCACGTTTGATTACGGGGAGCTACAATTATATGGTGATTGATTTTCGTAATCACTATTTAAAAAGAATCTTTTTGCCAAGTTTTATACAAATTTCGGTATTTTAGCAAAATTTTCAGAAAACCAACTCAAAAGCTCCATTTTTCAGCACCATTTTCTGAAACTTACCTCAATATTTTCATAAATTTTTCCAAAGTTGAAACATAATCAATTTTAAAGTATTTAGACTGTCCTATTTTCGAACATTTTCTACTCAAAAAAAACTGCCGGGGCCGAGTTTGAAAAAAGGTCGATTTTTGACCGAAGCCGAGGCCGAGGTTGGACTTTGTTTGCGTTTTAAATCGAGGGGGATTTCTCGATCATAATTGGTACTGATCAATTCATTTGTCATATTTGAAACGGATCCCTAAGGTATAGGTATATAACTAAGAATTAGTGCTTATGAGTTTCTGAATAGGCGGGGGATATCAGAGACCTTATGCCCACTTATTCACGTGATGGTCGGGCTCCAAAATTTCAAAATGCAGTTACTCGCATTATAATGCTCTGTGGATATTCTGATTTTCATGCGGTTCTGAGTACATAGAGACTTGCCTGATCGGGCCCATATTTGTTTAGAACTCGCCCCACGGGCTGCGGGTCAAAACAGATAGATCTCGGGCTGCGCCTCGGAGCTATCCCAAAATGGGCCCGACCCCGCGCGTGTCTATGAATTTTGTGTTACTCATAGTATTAGGAAATTCTTAGAAATTAAATCTAAAATTTGAAGCGAAATAAATTACTCAAATTGAGAAAGTGCACATGAAAAGCATACATTTTAAAGCCTTGGAACATATTTTTTATTGTTTGGATGTAAAAATCTAAATTAAACACAACACACAGATCATTAAGCCATTATTAACAGAAAACCTCACACTTCAAGGCTGCTTAATATGGGTACTGGAGAGCAATAGAGCGGCATGCCGACTGGCCACTATGACAGTTGACACGTCATGTGAAGTTAATAATTATACATGTGTATTGATTATAGGCTGCCTATAAGCCACATCTGAACTGATCAACGACTGCCTCATGACATTCAAACCACATGAAATCCTCCATTGAACGTGATTAAAAAACCACAACTACTGAGTATACCCACTAGTGATTGTACCCACTACTCGCTATCCTCCTCCAGTTTACTAGTTTGTCATAGTTAAATCGGTGCGTAATATAGTGAGAATCTATTTCTAAATAACTGCGAAGTCGCGGTACTCTATTCATTCTTAATTGTGGAATTGCATTCCTCCATTTTCCCCGGAAACCATTTTTCACGGACTGCCGTCTGAGGGATGTAACTTGGTTATTTCATTCCTCGTTTATATTTTGATTAGGATCAATAGCAAGATGGTTCATGGTTGGTTTCTAGCAGCTCTAACTTTCAGTCTTGTAGAGGGTAAGTAATTGTGGCCCAAAGGGGCTAAGTGATTCAACTTAATAACTCACTTTCAAATCACACAAGACGTTGTCTTCTATCAGAAGATGCGTAAAACAAAATATGGACATGGCCAATTGTTACGCATCCCTGTTTCGCATGCAATTTTCTCCATTATTTCTTGATGACTTTTCTTAAACTTTTTTCCATCGAAGTTGCTCCTGTTTGTGCTACCCTGCTACATGCGTTGCAAACGTTTCAGTCAGGTGCCAGACTCAAGCCCCGGAGGGCGGGCCCTAGACTCCAAGAGTCAGTTCATTGACATTATGATAAACCAGGCCAGAGCACAAGAGACAAGTCATGGTAAACCTAAGACTCCAACTTCCAAGTCTCATAACAATGAGCGTTCATTCCAAACACTTCATTATAAGATTATAGTAACATGCTCCTTCCCATTTCAGGGGGACTTGTGGTGTTTCGTGAAATTTCTGCAGACATGACGGAACTGAATAACGCTGCAAACAACTTCGAACAAGGCTTAGGACAACGTCATGGAATAGGCACTGTTCACAGCACAGTGGGCAACTGGAGGGTCTTTCAGCATGCAAACTACACGGGACCAAGCATGGCCATCTGTGAAGGACTAACCTACGACTACAAAATGTTGGCAAAACACCATTTATTGGAAGTGATATCATCTGCACGTAGGGAGGACAAGGCATGTGGTTTGGAAATGTGGGAACATTTTAACCACGGATGGAAGTCTATAACGATCAACTTTGCAGCTCCGAGTATCAGCAGACTTCCCTTCAAAGGCCTAACATCCACTATCAAAGCAACCGGCAGCGCATGGAGGGTGTACGAACACGACAACTTTGGAGGAAAGAGTCTGGCAATCTGCCAAGGGGAGCAATTGTCACGTGACGAGATGGTTCTGCGTGGCTTAGCAGGCGGTATTGGGTCTGCTGAACCGATAGCATCGTGCACTGACAAGGAGGCAGCCCCTAGCGAGAACGCTTTGTATCTTTATTTGTTACAGAAGTATGGGAATGATTATCATGATAATCATGATCATAATTCACCCATTTCTCCGACAAATAATCCGGGTGTATGCCCGGATTATGCCATGTATTTATTTCTTGTTTTTCTGTTTTTTCTGGGAGTCATATCCGGTGTGGCACTAATGCCTTAAAGATTCTTATCTACAATGAACATAATTAAAGTATAACAAGAATTGCGCCCGTTACCCATTTGCGGGCGCTTAATTTCCCTCCCCCGAGCTTGAAGAAAATATTGATAGAAACGCGCAATTCTAAATGCATGTGGGACATGGGCAGCTTCGATCCGACGATCCACGTTGATGAGCTTTTTAACAACGCAATTGCATTATTTCACGAAGTTATTTATTTCATAAACTCCGTAGTTTTGCCATGGTTTTCACGCAAGCAACTATTACTATAGCATTGATGATTCAATTTCATGTCGACGGACGTTGCCCGTCTACGTCTATTTCTTCTGACTGGAACAGGATGGCTATTAAAAGTGACGTCCAAATGTGGAACGTTGCGCCGCGCGCGTGGGTAGGGTAACATCCTACGAATTTCATGATATACAATTTCATGATACAGTAATTAGTTTTTCCACCATAAATTGTTCAAAATTGCTAGAATTTCAAACATAGGTAAAGTGTTGACTCGGCGCTTGAATTTTCGCTAAAATTTGATAGGCTAACTAAAGCTTATTAATATGAGCGCGCAACTCATGATGATGAGCCGCAGCGCCGCGCACAAAACTGTTCGATATGTACATCCATCCTGATCTTGCGGAGTGAATTGCGCGCAACTGCGCGCAATTAAGGCTTGCTACGCGACTCCACCTGATGATGGTACCATTGTTGACGTAATCTCCCTCAAATATGTGGACATCTCCCTCAAATTTGTGGACATCTCCCTCAAAAATTTTGTGGACATATCTCCCTCGGACTTTCCGGGCACTTTCCAGAAATTACAGTAGTTGTATTGCAAATCTGGACCTGCTATGCACATATCCTATTTCTCACCTTCCCAAACACGATCTCTGCTAACCCTCTCATTTGCCTTTTTGTATTCACAAAAAGGCCAATGGGGAGGGAAAAAATAATTATCGCACTTTCATTTAAATTTTGGGCTTGGAAGCTGAAAAACCGTATGCGTAGTGCATTTTGTATCACATAATCACCCTCGCCTAACAATTGTTAGCTCAGAGCACTTGTTAGCATGTTTCTTTACCTTAGATTATTATTTCCCACTTAATTGATTCAATTATGAAAATTTAATAATTCTATGAGCATGATAATTACAATAATATGTATTTTTTAAATGTTTGCATTTCACTGTGTTTTTGTTTCCCTTCTATGGAGACATGGTCGATCATATTAAAGCAGTCAGCACTTCTGATAAAAGAAGTTCTTCACTCCTCATCGAAGTTCTGAGAATACATATATTATGATTTATGCGTTATCAGTGCAGAACTTCGATGAAGAGTAAAGACAACAGGGTGAAGATTGTACTTTTACATAAATAACTGAAATACAAGCAGACGCACCTCATCAATTTCAATTGATACAAGAAATCGTTTCCATGGAAGGCAATCATTATTAACAGCACAAACCATTTGTAAACCACAGATGCTTAAATAGGCACATTATGAACCAGTTGTCATGGTTACTCACCATCTACAGCAGATTGGTACATTATAAACCGGTTGTCATGGTAACTCACCATCTACTACAGATTGGTACATTATAAACCGGTTGTCATGGTAACTCACCATCCACAGCAGATGGGTACATTATGAACCGGTTGTCATGGTAACTCACCATCCACAGCAGATGGGTACATTAAAAACCGGTTGTCATGGTAAATCACCATCCACAGCAGATGGGTAGTGGGTACATTATGAACCGGTTGTCATGGTAACTCACCATCTACAGCAGATTGTTACATAATAAACCGGTTGTTATGGTAACTCACCATCTACAGCAGATGGGTACATTATAAACCGGTTGTCATGATAACTCGCCATCTTCAGCAGATGAGTACATTATAAACCGGTTGTCTTGGTAACTCACCATCCACAGCAGATGGGTACATAATAAACTGGTTTTTTATGGTAACTCACCATCCACAGCAGATGGGTAGTGGGTACATTATGAACCGGTTGTCATGGTAACTTACCATCTACAGCAGATTGTTACATAATAAACCGGTTGTCTTGGTAACTCACCATCCACAGCAGATGGGTACATTATGAACCGGTTGTCATGGTAACTACCATCTACAGCAGATGGGTACATTATGAACCGGTTGTCATGGTAACTCACCATCTACAGCAGATGGGTACATTATAAACCGGTTGTCATGGTAACTCACCATCTACAGCAGATGGGTACATTATAAACCGGTTGTCATGGTAACTCACCATCCACAGCAGATGGGTACATTATGAACCGGTTGTCATGGTAACTCACCATCCACATCAGATGGGTAAATTATAAACCGCTTGTCATGGTAACTCACCATCTACAGCAGATGGGTACATTATGAACCGGTTGTCATGGTAACTCATCATCTACAGCAGATTGTTACATAATAAACTGGTTGTCATAAGTGGAGTTCCACAGCAGATGGGTTTACATTATGAACCAATTTGTCATGGTAACTCACCATCTACAGATTGTTATGGTTGTCATGGTAACTCACCATCCACAGCAGATGGGTACATTATGAACCGGTTGCCTGGAGGAGCACAGGTATCCGTATTGTCAGGGTCATGGGAGCTGCCCCAGTTGTGCCCGATCTCGTGAGCTGGGATGAGACAATTTAAATTTGGAATAAGTTCTTAAATTAAATCAAAAAGGTAAATGAAAACCTACACTACAATTTTGACTTGAGTCCGTTTTTTACTTAAATCTGTTTCGGAAAGGTCCCTCTGTTCATGATTTCATGAACTTATAATTGTTCTATTGATGATAAATCTCTTTAAACATATTAATACCTGAAAAATTTACCACTTAATTTATCCCAGGAAGCTAAACCTACCAGGCATGAATTCAATATGAGTTATTCAATATGAGAAATGTAAAGTAACACTACAGAAATTCCTCAATCGAACCCGAATCTTACGTTGAATTGAAACCCTAATCCATTGCAATTTTCATAATTATCCTATCATGCTATAGTTCAACTCACCGCTGACTAACTCGAGTTCACTGGAGAGTAGAGTTCTGCCATAGTTCCGTGAAGTGGTGAGGCCAACGTTTAGCATCCGGAGCTTATCTGTTTTATAGCTGTGGTAGGGTGGGGAGCAGATACCTCCGACCTTGTTACTGAAAGTAAACCACACCATTGCACATGATAGAACGATGCAAACAGGGCAGAATCATTGGTGTCAACTCTCAATGTTCAGCATTTGATCTACTCTAATCACGCTCAAGTAAACACTAAACAGACCCACCTGATAGGACTTGCCACGTATGCTAAACCCAGCACTCCTAAAGCAAAGTCGTAGTTCGTGTAGAGATGTGCGAGACAATAGTTGGACCAAGTTTTCCCGAGATACTAAATCCCATACCCGAAAGCATTGAGCATTTCCGGAAGAGACCAAACCAACGCGAATTGTGGTTGTAATTACTTGGATCTGAGCTCGGACTTTTGTGGATGAGCATGGTTTTATCTGCATGCCAAATCCAGAGAACTGTCTATCTGACGTTTCAAAGACAGTGTTTTTGAATATTCGGTTGATGCGTTCAAATATAGCAATGAGGAATGTTTTGGTCTTGAATTCGTTGCTTCCACCAATTTCGGAATAAAATTTGTAGTCAGCAATTAATATGACCTCACAAGTGTCTTTTGGTCTTGATTTTGAAGATCGCTTAAAACGATTTCCATATTCGACTTTCTGGTTGCCATTGGAATTAGTAACTTCTTTTTTAGGAATATGAAATACATCATCTAAACTGTCTAAACCAGTACAAATCTGACCAAGATGACCTAAGTTGTCAATTACATCTGATTTTTTATAGACTATCATATGAAATTCGTGTGGCTCTGATATATGCCTCCAAGATGGTTCTATATAAAAGGTTTCGTTTTCAAACTCTAAATTTCCAGTTATTAAACCATCATCTTCAATATGAATTACAACCCTAGAATTATTGTTTCTATCTAACTGACCCACAATGCCCTTTAGAGGGTCATTTAATTGAGTACTTGAATTGCCATCAACAACTACTGTTTTAAAGTGTTTATGGAATATATCTCTATATGGAGATAAGGTAACTACATGTATGACATCATCAAACTTAAGGGACAGAACGAGGCTGTCGGATTCTGAGAATTGTCTGATTATCACATCCCCCCGGGGGGCCCCCCACCCCCCCCCCCCCCAAAAACCCCCCCCCCCCTTTCCCCCCCCCCCGAACCCCCAACCCCCCCGGGCCCCCACCCCCAAACCCCCCCCCCCCCCCCCCCTTCCCCCCGGGGGCCCCCCGGGCCCCCCCCCCCAACCCCCCCCTTTAAAACCCCGGGGGCCCCCCCCCCCCTTTTCACCCCCCTCCCCCCCCCCCCAACCCCCCAAATTTCCCCCCCCTTCCCAAACCCCAAAACCCCCCGCCCCCTTTCCCCCCCCCCCCTTCCCAAAACCCCCCAAAAAACCCCCCCCCCCCCCCAAACCCCCCCTTAAAACCCCCGGGTTTAGGGCCCCCCGAACCCCCCCCAAACCCCCCCCAAATCCCCCCAAAAAGGGGGCCCCCCCCCCCCCCGAACCACCCCTTAACCCCCCCCCCCCCCCTTTTTTTTCCCCCCCCGTAAACCCCCCCCCCAAAACCCCCCCCCCCCCAAAACCCCCCAAAACCCCCTTAACCCCCCCCCCCCTTTCCCCCCCCCGCCCCCCCCCCCCCAAACCCCCCCCCCGAACCCCCCCCCCCTTTCCCCCCCCCCCGGAAAAATTTTTTTTCCCCCCCCCCCACCCCCCCTTAACCCCCCTTTTCCCCCCCGGGGCCCCCCCCCCCCCCAACCCCCCCCCAAACCCCCCCAAAACCCCCCCCCCAAAACCCCCCCCCCCCCCCCACCCCGGGGGAAACCCCCCCCCCAACCCCCCCCAAACCCCCCCTTCCCAAACCCCCCCCCCACCCCCTAACCCCCCCCCCTTCCCCCCCCAAATCCCCCCAAAAACCCCCCCCCCCCCCCCCCCCCCCCCTTTTTCCCCCCAAACCCCCCCCCCTTTCCCCCCCCCCCCGGGGCCCCCCGGGCCCCCCCCTTTTTCATCCCCCCTTAAAAAGGGGGGGGGGTTACCCCCCCCCCCCCCCCCCCCCCCCCCCAACAAACCCCCCCCCCAATTCCCCCAACCCCACCCCCCCCAAAAGGGGGCCCCCCCCCCCCCCCCCAAACCCCCCCCAAATCCCCCCGGGTTTTTCCCCCGTTTAAACCCCCCCCTTTTTTCCCCCAAACCCCCCCCAAAACCCCCCCAACCCCCCCCAAAAACCCCCCCCCCCAAAAAAAACCCCCCCCCCCCCCCCCCCCCCCACCCCAAAAAGGGGGGGGGCCCCCCCCCCCCCCCCCAAACCCCCCCCTCCCCCCCCCCAGGGGCCCCCCCCGAAAACCCCCCCTTTTTACCCCCCCTTTCCCCCCCCGGGGGGGACCCCCCACCCCCCTTTCCCCCCCAAAAAACCCCCCCCCCCCCCGGGGAGGTGGGGGGAGCACCTGCCCACACACCCCCTGTAACTCACCCCCCCCCAAAAAAGGGGGGGGGGGGGCCCCCCCCCCCAAAAAACCCCCCCCCCCCCGGGGGGGAGGCCCCGGGACCTGCCACCCCCCAAAACCCCCCCCCCCCAAAAAAGAGGCTGGGGTCAGGCCGGTCAGCACTGCCTCACCCCTGTAACTCACCCACTCCCAGAAGAGGCTGGGGGCCGGTCAGCACCTGCCACACCCCTGTGTAACTCACCCATCCACTCCCAGAAGAGGCTGGTCAGCACCTGCCACACCCCCTGTTACTCAGTTCCATCAATTCCTGTAGAAGAGCTGGGGTCAGCACCCACACCCCTGTTAGTTGTAACTCACCCATCCACCTCAGAAGAGGCTGGGGGTCAGCCGGTCAGCACCACACCCCCTGTGTCCCCACCCATCCACCTTGCAGAAGAGGCTGGGGTCAGGCCAGTCAGCACCCGGCCCACCCCTGTAACTGTCCTCACCCATCCACTCCCCAGAAGAGGCTGGGGGTCAGGCCAGTCAGCACCTGCCACCCCTGTAACTCACCCATCCCACTCCCAGAAGAGGCTGGGGGTCAGTCAGCACCTGCCTCACCAGCTGTAACTCACCCATCCCCTGTGTAAGGCTGGGGGTCAGGCATCCACCTGCCACACCCCTGTAACTCACCCATCCACTCCCAAAAGAGGCTGGGGTCAGGCCGGTCAGCACCTGCACACCCCTGCAATCACCCATCCACTCCCAGAGGCTGAGTCAGGCCGGTCAGCACCTGCCACACCCCCTGTAACTCACCCATCCACTCCCAGAAGAGGCTGGGGGTCAGCACCTGCCACACCCCCTGTTAGTTGTAACTCACCCATCCACTCCCAGAAGAGGCTGGGGGTCAGGCCGGTCAGCACCTGCCTCACCCCCTGTAACTCACCCATCCACTCCCAGAAGAGGCTGGGGGTCAGGCCGGTCAGCATCTGCCACACCCCCTGTAACTCACCCATCCACTCCCAGAAGAGGCTGGGGTCAGCACCCTGCCAGCACCCCTGTTAGTTGTAACTCACCCATCCACTCCCAGAAGAGGCTGGGGGTCAGGCCGGTCAGCACCTAACTCACCCATCCACTCCCAGAAGAGGCTGGGGTCGGCACCTGCCACACCCCATCCACTCCCTAAAAGAGGTGGGGGGTCAGGCCGGTCAGGACCTGCCACACCCCCTGTAAACTCACCCATCCACTCCCAGAAGAGGCTGGGGTCAGGCCGATCAGCACCTGCCACCCCCCTGTAACTCACCCATCCACCTCCCAGAAGAGGCTGGGGGTCAGGCCGGTCAGCACCTGCCACACCCCTGTAACTCACCCATCCACTCCCAGAAGAGGCTGGGGTCAGGCTGGTCAGCACCTGCCACACCCCTGTAACTCACCCATCCACTCCCCAGAAGAGGCTGGGGGTCAGCCGGTCAGCACCTGCCACACCCCTGTAACTCACCCATCCACTCCCAGAAGAGGCTGGGGGTCAGGCCGGTCAGCACCTGCCACACCCCCTGTAACTCACCCATCCACTCCCAGAAGAGGCTGGGAGTCAGGCCGGTGAGGACTTGTCACACCCCCTGTAACTCACCCATCCACTCCCAGAAGAGGCTGGGGGTCAGGCCGGTCAGCACCTGCCACAGCTTCACCTGCGTCTGGGGTTCCACCACACAAACACCCCCAACACACGCCCCGTTAGGACACAGCTTCCCGTCCGGCAACTGGTGGTACCTGATAGGAAACCGTCGGTTAAACAGAACCGGAATAACGGTTAAACGGGCGCTTTCAGCCAACCGAAACCGTAACCGGATTTATTGAAAAACCGTAACTCGATTCATTGAGAAACCGTAACCGAATTTATTGAGAAACAGTAACCGAATTTATTGAGAAACAATAACCAAATTTGTTGAGAAACCGTAACCGGATTTATTGAGAAACAGTAACTGAATTTATTGAGAAACAGTAACCGAATTTATTGAGAAATCGTAACCGAATTTATTGAGAAACAGTAACCGGATTTATTGAGAAACAGTGACCGGATTTATTGAGAAACAGTAACCGGATTTATTGAGAAACGGTAACCGGATTTATTCAGAAACAGTAACCGGATTTATTGTGAAACAGTAACCAGATTTATTCAGAAACCGTAACCGGATTTATTGAGAAACAGTAACCGGTAGTTTGTTAGTACCTGATTGAGCAGGTGCCGTCAGGGCCGGCGCACATCCAGCGACAGGAGTTGTTGCCGTGGCCTTGACACAGCGTGTAGTCTGAAATGGGCAAGGAGTTAGCAGGGGATGTTTGGTCATCTTGGCGAGTCAAAGGGGGCTCTAATTCATCAAAAGGGCTCGATTGTCGTTTTCATCCGTGATAATCGATCTTTGATCGATTTCAAAACTATAATCCTTTTAAAAAGCGGAAATACTCGAGCGATGATATAAGGGCTTGATTATCGTTTTCGAAAACGATAATCGAGTGATAATAGTTTTCAAAAGCGATAATCGTTTTATTGCCGCGGTAGAACGGCGACAAAAACGTCAATTTCGGTTGAAGTGTGCACGAAAAGCGTCATAAACGCGCCAAAAAGCGTCTAAAACGCGTCCAAAAGTGTCCAACGCGTTATATTACAAAAAGCGTCCAAAAAGCGACAAAAAGCGTAGGAACAGGAGACGCCAGTAGTTCAGGTAGGATCAGGAGACGCCAATAGGTCAGGTAGGAACAGGAGACGCCAGTAGGTCAGGTGGGATCAGGAGACGCCAGTAGTTCAGGTAGGATCAGGAGACGACAATAGCTCAAGTAGTTAATCAAGCATTACTATCTTTTTTTAATTATAATTTGGTAAGAGTGTATGGATTTTGTGTCGGCGTGTGTGTGGATTATTGTGTCGGCATCATAGATTAGAATGGGAAAACCGTGTGTATGGACACTGTGTCGGCGTGTGTGTGGATTTTGTGTCGGCGTGTGTATGGGTCATTGTGTCGGCATCATAGATTAGAATGGGAAAACCGTGTGTATGGGCACTGTGTCGATGTGTGTATGGGTTTGTGTCGGCATGCACGTGCAGATATTGGGGAATGTGCTTGCGTTGCTATGGTAACATGTATAGAGTGTTAATTCAATTTCTTGCTTTGTTGGTTATGCTACGCTATTTCCCTGAATAATTTTGGGTCTGATTCGGATTTCTCGATGCGTTAAATAGTTTTTTCATTAATTTGAACTGCGTAGGTCTGAAATTTGACAGTGTGATGCTGCGTAGCAGCGCCGAACGGGCCTGCTAGTATAAGTATAATTGAATGGTAGGGTGCCCTGTGACCAAGAAGGCTCAACGGGCCTTCTAGTTGACGTATAATCAACAAATCCTTGTCGACAGTTTTCATTCTGTCCTTTAAGTTTATGCTTTAATGGATACTATAATGGATACTATAATATACTTTTATATACTCAAAGTTATTCATTCCCAACATTGCATGATACCAATCCAGGATGTCAAATGAAGGTGCAGTTACTCTCAAACTTATGACTGTTGGAAATGGTGCAGTTGGGAAGACTTCTATGTTAATAACATATACTACTGGGAAGTTTCCTGGTGTATACGTCCCTACAGTTTTTGACAATGATGTATGTCACATTACTTATGAGGGACAATCTGTTCAGCTTGCTTTATGGGACACGGGCGGAGGGGAAGACTATCCCAGAACACGACCTCTAAGTTACCCACAAACTGATGTCTTCCTTCTACTCTTCGATGTGGCTCGTCCTAAGGAATTCGATCAAGTTGAAGAATACTGGATTCCTGAAATTAGGCACCACTGCCCTGATGTCCCTGTAGTGGTGATTGGCTCTAAAATAGATTTACGTTCAGAAGATGAGAATACAGTTTCAAGTGAGCAAGGCGAAAGAATGGCAGAGAAAATTGGTGCTGCTAAGTACATGGAGATTTCTTCTTTGAAAGGTGAAGGACTGACTGAGCTATTCAATGAAGTTACAAAGATTGGTTTCGAATATGATGCACGGTTGAGATCTAAGAAACGAAAGAAGTGTACAATGTTATAATATAGAGTACTAATTCGTTTCAATTGTGAACTAAACTCGGCGTATTAGAAATTGGAGGATTGACAGCCTATCACGAGATCACCTCTATGTAACCAAATGGACTAATCATATGGTTGTATCTGGCGTTTGCGATATCGATACAACCATAAAGTTGGTCCATCACCTGATAGGATATGGAAAATCGGAGCAATCCGCCAATTTCTAATAATATGCCGAGCATAATCTTCATTTTTCATGATTGCTTCGATGGCATCACGCTTCCCCAAGCCTCTCTCAAATAGCATAGAAAAAGTGAAAAGCTTCCAGAGTTTTCGGACACCGGGGCATGACTAATTGACTAGTACTTAGTATGTTCCATAAATAATTTCACTGCCCTATTTCGGGCGAACTGTTTGTGTGCACTACATGAAGCTACAGAAAATTTTATTTTATGATGAAGATTCAAATCCTGTTCTAAATCATTTCTCAACCCGTTTGACACCCGATTTTGAATTTTCAAAAACCCCGGCGCAACCTGTTCAGAGCCTGTCAACAAAAAGTGGACGGGGTAACGTGTGTCAGAAGGCCTATTTCAATAGTCCTTGTTTTGAGTAGTTGCCCAGTACCCACTCACATTGACTCTGAGCTTAGCTACGTTGGATTTTCAATTAAATGTGGCTGTTCTTTTGTTCGCATTCTTATTTATTTTTAAGAACTGCTCTGCAGTTTTTTGTGAAAAACAATCATTTGCAACGAAAGGTTGAATTAGGTTGTGATGTATAACATACTTGATTGGCAGGTGTAAAAAGGAAAACATTTAACATATTTTCATCTGATAATTTGATATATCTCACCAATGTACTTTTGTCATTTATGAGTCTTAGCATCCAATTCTATTAACTGACCTGTTAAGTAAAGTACGAAGTCACTACGCTAAATTATGAGTTGTTTTGACTCATGATATTAGTATGGACGTAGGGAGGCGATTGCTGCTTTCTTCGTTTGATCATGCTTTGGGACTTACTATTTATACGTACGTTTGGTATGCCAACAGTTATTTTAGAACTTTGAAAGCTTATTATATGGGCAAATGACCACATTGCAAAATCGCCGACTCAGCGCCGATCGGCGCCGACGACAGCCGATGGAAAATGGTTGATTTTCCATCGCGGTGTCGCCAATCGGCGTCGAGTCGGTGATTTTGCAATGTGATCATTTGCCAGCTTATGCCTACAATTCTTATTTTTTTAAGTTACATAATATTGATATACTTACTGCGATTGTTTTATTACTTATTAGCTGGTTGGTGTTAACATGTTAAGGCATGCCAGTAGGCGAGGTTGAATATCAGCGCGCATTTAATGCAGTGAAACTGCAGTGAAGTTGCACTAATGTACTGAACACTTAGGATGATATAATACTGGTATTTGTGATCTACTCTCCGGTGCCAAATACAAGGGGGGGGGGAGGTCGAAATAAACTTCTTTGGGTAGTGAATTAGCAAAAACGATGCAAACGGTGGGGTCTTGAATTAACGGGTGGTGATGGGTTGATGACACTCCAGTCAAAATATAATCAAATCAACAAAGGGATATGTAATAATCTGCGAGAAAAGGATTTGCTGCCAGGCTGCCTGATTACCTTTGACACTTTATTTCATAAAGGCATTTTATTTTTGGTCAATTCTGTGTTTAAACCAGCTTTAAGAAAAATCTATTTTAAAAAGATCCAAAAAGTTAACGGGGGTTGCCTAATAAGCGTTTTAAGTTGGAAAAAAGTCAAAAATTTGTAACGATCCCCCTCCGTTTATTTGGCACTGGAGATTAATAGCTCCATGCGAACAAAGCTGATGATTTCATCCCCAAACAAGTTTGGAATGGTGCTGTCAGCATTGCTTAGATGAGCCATTAGTTCGCGCGTTCCAATAATTAGAGAAGTACATTATACTGTTTACATAATATGCACATAATATTACTGCCAACCGTACCTTGTCCTTTGAAAGTCATTGGTTCGTGGAACGCGCAGTGACTTAGTAAAGTTAAAGGACGAGTAAAGCGAAATTTAAGGTATACGAAATATTTCATATTATGATAGGTATCATAATTAAAAGCACTTTAGTCAAAGTCCGATGTTTCTATTCACTTCCTACCGCACGCTATAGCTAAATCAAAGAGCAATTCTAGGCGCAAAATATGATGCATTATGGTCCCCAGTATCAAATTACACCCTGAGTTCACTATGTAAACACAGTATATATTCCACTGTTTTGACGGTTTTTGATTTTTTCACGCCTCAATTACTAATTAGATGGATTTGTTGGTTTTTATTATTGACTCATAGAATTGAGAATTCCACTAGACGAAGCAAAACAGTGTTTAACCACTCATATGGGATGGATAATTATACCAAAACACAAGATTAATAACATGCAAAATACATAACATGCAAGGTCGCGTGGATAGGAAGGGGACCAAATTCCGACATCAACTGCATGTTATGTATGATAAATATATGGAAGGGAATATCTCGTCTTTTAGGTGTGGTAGAATCTTCGTTTTTTAATGATTAGATTAGAGAATTGCCCTAGATTCTGTGTACAACGTCTCAGAACGATATTTGAACAAAATTTCTTCGCTTTACTCGTCCTTTAACGTAGCGCCAAAGCGTGGTTAAGTTGCATGCGCGCGTAGTGCGCAGTAATTAAAATAGACGCGCACGTGAATTCCAGCCTTATCTTTTAGGAACAGGCAGGCCCGTTGGGCATGCAAAGCTAACTCGGTGCTGCTGCTCAACATATCCTTCGTAAATTTCATCTTATGCAATTTAAATTTATTGAATACTTTTTAGTAGAGTGGTGTCAGCCGAGGAGAGTGTTGGCAGTTGAGTGAGAGTGGTGTCAGCTGAGGAAGAGTTAAGGGTAAGGATCAAGGTTAGGGTTCTGATAAGGGTTAAGTTTATGGTAAGGATACTAAAAGATTGGGAAGGAAGGGAAGGAAAGGAAGGGAAGGAAGAGAAGGAAGGGAAGGGAAGGAAGGGAAGGGAGGGAAGGGAGGGAAGGAAGGGAAGGAAGGGAAGGAAGGAAGGAAGGAAGGAAGGAAGGAAGGGAAGGGCAGGAAGGGAAGGAAGGGAAGGAAGGGAAGGAAGGGAAGGAAGGAAGGGAAGGAAGGGAAGGAAACGGTACCTGAATATCATCGGTACCTTATAAACAGCGGTGCCTTATTAACAGCGGAACCTTGGCAACAACGGTATCATGTTAACAACAGTACCATATTCACAAAAATATCATATTAACAACGGTACCTAAATAACAAGGGTACCTATTGACAAGGGTGCCTATTAACAACAGTACCTATTAACAACAGAACCTATTAACAACGGTACCTTATTAACTAAGGAACCATATTAACAACGGTACCTCATTAACAACAGTACCTTATTAACAACGGTACCTTGTTAACAACGGCACCTTATTGAAAACGGCACCTTAATAACAACAGTACCTTATTGAGGTCGGTACCTTATAAAGGTCGGTTCCTTATTAACAACGGTACCTCGTTAACGACGGTACCTCGTTAAATGGTACCAGAATAACGGTACTGTCATCAACGGTACTCTTAGTGTTTAAATTACCAGTACCTATTAACAACGGTACCCTAGTTAACAACAGTGTACCCTTTATTAACAACGGTACTATTACTTTACGGGGGAAAAAAAAAAGGGGGGAAAAAAAAAAAAAAAAGGGGGGAAAAAAGGGGAAAAAAAATTTTTAACCTTTAAAAAAATTTAAAAAAGGGGTTTTTTGGGCCTTTAAAAACCAAAAAAAAAAAAATTTTTAAAAAAAATCTTTAAAAGGGGCCAAAAAAAAAAAAAACCTTTTTTAAAAAAAAATATTAAAAACCCCCCCTTAAAAAACCCCAAAAAATCAAAAATTTTTTAAAAAATTTTTTAACGGAAAAAAATTTAAAAAAATTTTCCCCCCCCCATTTTAAAACCCCAAAAACCCAAAAATTTGGGGTTTTTTAAAAATTTTTTTTAAAAGGGGAAAAAACCTTGTTAAACTTTTTTAAAAAACCAAAAAAAAAAAAAAAAAAAGGGGGTTTTTTTTTAAAGGGCCTTTAAAAAAAAAGGCCCCTTTTTTAAAAAGGTTTTTTTTAAAAAAAAATTTTTAAAAAAATTTTTTTAAAAAAAACCCCCCAAAAAAAAAATTTTTTAAAAGGTTGTTTTAAAAAACCCCCCCCTTTTTTTTTTTTTTTTAAAAATTATTTAAAAAACGCCAAAAAAATTTTTTTCCTTTTAAAAAATTAAAAAAAAACCCCTTTGGGCAAAATTTTTTTCCCCCCCAAAAAAAACCCCCTAAAAAAGGAAAAAAAGGCCGGGTTTTTAAAAAAAGGGGGGGTTTTTTTTTTTTCCCCTTTTTTTTTTTTTCCCCCCAAAAAAAAAACCCTTTTAAAAAGGGGGTTTTTAAAAAAAGCCCTTTTTTAAGGGGCCCCCCAAAAATTTTTTTCCTTTTCCCCCCCCCCCCCCCCATTAAAACCTTTTAATTTTAAAAAGGTTCCCCTTTTTTAAAAAAAAAAAAAAAATTTTTTAAAAAAGGGGGGGCCCCCGGGAAAATTTTTAAAAAAAGGGGGCCCCCTTTTAAAAAATTCCCCCTTTTAAAAAAAAAATTTTTTCCGGTTTTTAACAAGGTCCTTTTGGCGCAAACGTACCTCGTAAACAACGGTACCTCGTTAACAACGGTACCTCGTTAACAACGGTACCTTGGTAACGGTACCTTGTTAACAACGGTACCTTATTAACAACGGTACCTTATTAACAACGGTACATTATTACAACGGTACCTTTACTAACGACATATTCGGCAACACAATTGAAAACAAACGAGCAGAACTAATGACGAGAGGACGCAGTGCATGCCTTTATATATGTCACTGACACCACTCAGTACCCAATCAAGCATGACGAATAGCGTTACGTGCGCATACCAACCCTATGACGTTGACACCACTCTGCACCATATTAAGCGTGACGAATAGCTACGTTTGCACATTCCACATACCAACCCTATGACGTTGACACCACTTAGCACTTAATCGAGCATGACGAAAAATGTTACGTGCACATACCAAATCGATGACATTGAAAGCAGAAGAATTCATTAAAATTTAAAGAGCCCGTTTTCTTTCGCTCTCAGTTTATGCATTATATCCTTCACACATAATGCGTAATTTAACCCTTCCCCCGAAATACCACCATCTAAATCTTGTGGTTTTGGTCCATCTAAGCGTTTGGGTCATGGTTAAATAGGTTTACAAGGTTTTTTTACAAGGTTTAAAGGTAAATATTGGGTAACTATCGTTACCCGTCATATTTTACAAACAACATATTCAAATAGTGTCTATCATCCGAATTTAATGCATTAATCGTGTCAATTAACAATTCGGCCTGCCGCCTCATTATTAATTGCACTGATTAATGCATACAATCCGGATGATAAACCCTTTATTTATGAATCGAGAGCGCAGCTAGCCGGCCTAGCATAGCGCTCGAGCGAAGCGCGCGTACGTAATTTAATAAATGTTTAAACGTACGTGCGCGCCACAACATGCTCAAAAACAGTAGTGCGCGTTACATAAAAGAGGGACAATTTCGGTTCAAATAATTTAAATTCCATGCATTTCCATGGGAAATATGAAATATGGGAATCATGACTGATGACTCATACACGAACTGCTACAACTTACTTCAGTAACATCTCACAGTGAGACTATGAAAGGTGTATCAATCGGACACACGAATCCCTCTTAAAAGTCAAAATATCGTTCAAGTAAAGTTAAAAGTTACCTTTAGATTGGCAGAAGTCCAAGCAGGTGCCGTATCCATCACATGTTCCCTCATCGAAGCAGGGTGCCCCCGCGGGTTTGTTCCGGACAATCCCGCAGCGGGCCTCTCCCGCACTGCAACGCTTCTCAGCCACACACCCGCTGTGAAAAGTCGGCTGTTAGATGCGGCTATCAAAGTACGTGCCGCATTTCATGAAATATGTATTCAACAACCTTGGCTGAAAGTGCAAAAGGTTTTAAAATGTATGTAGGTTTTAAAATGTATGGAGGCTTTAGAATATCGTTACTTAATATTATACAATATTAATGGCTGGAATAGGTACGTTCGCCACTCATAAATATACATTTAGTTCTCTGCAAGCTGTATCAATGTCGACTCAAACATTTCAAGACCGCAACATTCCCCCCTTTTATACTTTCATAAAATATCGCTGTTCTCACCGAGAAGTTTTGAATAAAACCATATGTGAATTGCGTCATCTGAATTCTAATTTCTTATCACACTGGTACAACAGTCAACAATCTTACAAATAAATCGACACTCATATTACATGATCGCCAAATTCTGATACTTTAAAAAACTGTGTTGTTAAAATGAGGAATCTCTATCCTCTGAGAAAAAGAGCGGAGACAATATTTAGCGATTTGCAATAACATCATCAGATCTTCATTAGCTAAGAAGTTATATCATAAATGCTAACTCTAATTGCACTGCTAACTAATTAATGTCGATCGCACTAACACTTATCAAAGCTTACATATTAACTTGATGACACGTTATAAAGTAATAATCACTGACACTAACTATAATAACATTATCTATAACTACGTTAATTACTGGATTCCATCACACCACAAATCACTAAGATATTCATGAGGGATAAGAATTTTACTAATTTGATGCCAAACTTTACAAGCCATACAATCTGAAACACTATCGATGATTCCATCATCCAAAAAGTGGAATTGGAAATGGAAGTGAAAGTTTGAAGTTTGAGTTCAGCTCGGAAAACAAGTGGAAGTGGAAATGGACGTTATATGCCTGGAAGCATTTCACTAACTTGATGGAAGTGGAAATGGATGTTATATTTCACTAACTTGATGACATCCACGGTATAATCCCCTCCTGTCTCATAACACACGTGATCCGTCCCCGCAAAGCTGCAATTGACACAGCAATCGCTGTTGTGGTCCGAACACACGGAGCCAGGCCGGAACGTACACGTGTCCGTGCAGCAAACGTCGGACTTCTTGTACGGACCAGCGTCGCAATCCTCGTCATCTGATGGAAAGCGAGTGGGGGAAGTGAGAGGGGGGGAGTGGTGGGGGGGGGGGGTGAGGTGGGGCAAGGGGGTGGGTGGGGGAGTGAGTGGGGGTGAGTGGTGGGGGAGTGAGTGGAGGAGTGAGGGGGGAAGTGTGGGTGAGTGAGTGGGGGGATTGGGTGGGGGGTGAGTGGGGTGAGTGAGTGGGGGAGTGAGTGGGGGAGTGAGTGGGGGTGAGTGAGTGGGGGATTGGGCGGGTGGGGGATTGGGTGAGGGGTGAGTGAGTGGGGGATTGGGTGGGGGTAGTGAGTGGGGTGAGTGAGTGGGGGATTGGGTGGGGGGGTGGGGTGGGGGGGGTGAGTGGGGGAAAGTGGGGGTGAGGTGGTGGGGGATTGGGTGGGGGAGTGAGGGGTGAGTGGAGTGGGGGTGAGTGAGTGGGGGATTGGGTGGGGGAGTGGTGGGGGTGAGTGGGTGGGGGATTGGGTGGGGGAGTGAGTGGGGGGTGAGTGAGTGGGGGATTGGGTGGGGGAGGTGAGTGGGGGATTGGGTGGGGGAGTGAGTGGGGGTGGAGTGGGGGATTGGGTGGGGGAGTGAGGTGGGGGTGAGTGAGTGGGGGATTGGGTGGGGGGAGTGAGTGGGGGATTGGGTGGGGGGAGTGAGGGGTGAGTGAGTAGGAGAAGTGAGGGCGAAGTTAGTGAGGGAAGTGAAGAGGGAAGTGAGAGGGGGAAATGGGGGAAGTGAGTACTGAGTCGGGGAAGTGAGGGGGAAGTGAGTGGGAGGAAGTGAGAGGGGGAGTGAGTGGGAGGAAGTGTGTGGGGTGAGTGAGTTTGGGGAGTGAGTGGGGGAGTGAGAGGGGAGAAGTGAGGAGGAACCTCAGTAGAGGGAAGTGAGTGGAGAGAAATGAGTGGGGGAATTGAGAGGGGGAAGTGAGTGGGAAGTGAGTGGAGGAATTGAGAGGGGGAATTGAGTGGGGGAAGTGAGTGGGGGAAGTGAGTGGGGGAAATGAGAGGGGGAATTGAGTGGGGATGTGAGTGGGGAAGTGAGTTGGCTGCAGGACAACTCGGCTCACTTTGAATATATGCTGCATAATTAAAAACACGTGGGCTACCACACGTGACAGATGTTATTATTATTATTACGGGGGCCGTGCGTACTACTGTACACACACCGACTGAAATAGCGGCTGATTATGTAATCTAATGCATATTCACATGCTTCATATTGCATGTTCTTGTAAAAATTCTTATCATCTCCGTTTCGGGCGTTAATCACTCGTTAAATCCTCGACCTTCGGTCTCGAATTATCATCTCTGGCTAATTTAGCGATTAACCCCTGAACCTCGATGATAAAGACTATACTTAACCTAACTTTTCTGTCGAAAGTCTGAACCCCCAACAAAAAGGGGAGTAGGGAGGAGGGGGAGTGGGGGGTGGAGAGGAGTGGGGTGGATAGTACTATAGTAGTTGGGTGGCTGAGGTGGGATAGTAGTGGGGTGGCTGAGGATGGAGTTGAGTGGGGAGTAGAGTGGCGTGGGGGAGAGGAGTGGGGGAAAGGAGTGGGGTGGAAACGCGAGTGAAACATGAGCATAAAATAAGCATTATTAAGCAACGTTGTCCTACCTTCCACGATGCCGTTCCCACAGAAGGAGAGGGTGGACTCCACAAAACAGGATGATTTGTACTTTAGCACCGAGGCTATTGCCGTTTTGCTGCACGGGCTGAATCTCTGGTTGTTGGTCGAGCTTCCTGTGGGAACGGGGACTGTAGGGAATACCTTACGAGATGAATGGGGCAACAATTTTGGGGATCAAGATTTGGGGTTATTTTTTGGAATGTTACTATGTTAACGTATGGTGATGTTGTTGTATTGAGATTTTAAAGTGGGTTTCGAAATTGCGAAAATATGGAATAAGGTGATTCTGATAGATAAGACGTACAGCGAAAAAATTTGATCATGATTTATACTTTAAAACTTTAAAAGGACAATTTAAATGCAGTCACTCCATAGCCTATTTCTGTGTCCTAAGAACACATTATGCTTTCTAAGTATCCATTATCTTATTCATAACAGATATGTACTATATACAGTCTGCAACATATCAGCGTGTTGGGGAGTGTGATTGGTATTTGTTGACAAGTATTGTTATAGTTTCCTTGTGAGTTGGGATTTTTTTGCAATACATGACGTTATGTGCATGCTGGAACAATGACGTTATGAATAATGACAAGATATAAATAGGTAAGTCAATATAACTTCTATAATGTCTAGAACATTTATATCCAACTACTAAAATAACACATTAATCACCCTAAAAAAGCGCACTAAATTTGTCCAAATAATTAGTTGTGACCCGTTGTTATGAACTTGCACACAGTACACAAGCGCCTGGGTAAATCTCGTACAGTCCCTTATAAACTTGACCTGTCATCCTTTCATAATCAAGAGAAAGAAGCTTTAGTTAAATATTTTATACAAAATGATATAAAATCGCAGCTCTTACATTTACTCAACACACGATTAAAATTTCAAGATTTGATAATAATAAGATGTGCTCCATTACGCCATGCACATTATCAACCATCCGAAAGAAAAGTCACGATTTTTTTTTCATAAAATCTGTACTGTAGTGTTGCGCAAACAAAATTTTCACTCATCCACGCTTCCACAAAATTTTCACTTACCCTCGTTTTCTTTCCCTGTGATTTGATAGTTCAATATAAAGACAAAATCAAAAATTTTCGAATTAAATTTTTCCGACTGTTAGGCGCAGCAAATAAGAGACACCAGTGCCAGATTTGCATTTTATTAACGTCAGGTTGCTGATATTATACACAAAAATAACTTAGTGCTTTCACTAGCCATCCCTACAGACACCACACTGTAGTACAGATTGTTTGTACGTTACTACTACATGAAAAATGTAAGATGTAAAAGCAGTATAATCACTACGTTACTGAGGCAATTTGCATGTCTGTACGGTCTGTATCTGTTTAGATGGTATTTTGGTAGCATCGATCATAGACAATACAAGAAATATATATATATACAAGAAAGGAAGAAAACTACAATGTATGCCGCTGGATTTAGCAATATTCTATAATTCAACCCAATACAATCGCTTGGTATAGCGGGATATCTGATTGAAAATGAACTAGGTGTCGCGCGCCTGGGTGCGCTTGCTAGTACTTTCAGTTCAATTTCCTCACTCAAATTTCTAAATATGAGAAGCATAACCTATGCAAAATCTATCGGGGAGCACTGTGGCGAATAGTGGACATGACAATTGTGCAAAAACTATATAGGAGCTATTGAAAACCTCACCATTTTAAACGCACGCTTTGGCATCTCTACTGGGATCTATACTGGCGGCCTGCCTCGGCAAAATTCTTGAATTAAAATTTTGAGGCATTAGATAATGGATTATTGGATTGGAGTATTTGTTATGTATCAATATTAATCAGGATTAATTTCATGGATGTGGTAGACAGTTCTAGGTATTGAATCACCAAAGGTACCTATTCTTACCTTTTCCAAACTTAAGGTGCCTAGCATTGCTACCACCGAGAATGATTGATAGCCCTGAAAGTGATACTTTATCTAGATAAATTATCTTCATTGATATAGTTTTGCTCAATACGGTAGGTGAAGGAAAATTGTGATTTTGCACTCATTCTACATAATATGCTTTTATTTGTTTTTGTCAAGTAGTGTCTGTTCAACTGATTTTATCTCTGAGGATAAGTGTTGCATTATCCCCAATACTGAGGCTATGTATGATAGATTGGGGATGTATATTTTTCATTATCACTATGTTCAGGTAGGTAGCTAGTAGCTACATTTTCCTTTAAATCTGCTGATGACACAAGATAGAGCCATATTCTTCTTTGTCTAGAGGTTGTATTAAATCTTTGAGGACTGAGGGCATGGGAGAGCATGTAATAGTATCATGTTATGGTATGTTATATTATGATTGGAATGAGAGATCATTTGCATCTTATGGGGAACCCCATGAGATGCAAATGATCTTTGTTCTTAAGCTTTTCAAGAACTTCATCACTGAGATATTTTTCTCCACATGACTCATTAAATATTGTGGGATTCGTTAAATATTGTGGGATAGAGTGGTGTCTATATCGCCGTCAAAGACTTGTTAGCAAGTCATACTTGCTTCAGTACATTTCAGTTTCATTTACTCGTCATTTAATTTTTGAAAAATCTATTAAATTCGTTTATGAGCTAAAAATATTAATATGATGTCTTTTTAATTAAATAAAACTGATACCATGGGTATTTTTGACGTGACCAAAAACAGGCGCATGCCCATATATGGGCATATGAAAATCGGTGATAACTCAGCTCCTGAAGGTCGTAGGTCAAAAATGTTTTGGACCTATACCCCCATTTTCTGGGCTGAGGAACACGATGAGAAGGCTTAGAAATATGTCACTCAAGCAGAAACAGAGATGGGTAACTTGATATCGAAAATCATGTTTTTCACAGGTAAAAATGGCTGTGACATGTGCACGTGCTTAAAATTATTTTTTTCGTCTGAAACTTTTTTCTGCCTATTTTGTTTGTCCTAAAGGATAGCTTTTGACCCCGAACAATAAACAGTTCTCTAGTTGGGAAATTATGAAACGCCCTAATTAATTAATGAGTACTTTATTATATTTTTGACTCAATGGTACAATTACAAATGTAGAGAATGTGCACAATTTTCATCATGCGACTCTTATTCAACGACCCGATCCGTGAAATCAAATCACTTTGTAGTTATATGTCATTAATACTAGTTATATGTCATTAATACTAAAAAACTAATACTAAAAAATTTGTTTTGAAAACACCTTTCGTAGTATTATTAATGACACTGTTTTGATACCATTTAATTCTTACCACAATCAACGCATCAATAAATTGAATGGCTTATATTTAGCATAATATGTTAATATCATTAGACAATATATCCCAAATTTTCACATCCATTGGGCAAAAAATTGTCTTTCTTTTTATAGCTGTTTTTGTACATTTTCAGGATTTTCAAAATCCCAAACTGTGCTATGACTAAAGAAACATGTCCATAGGAGAGCAGCATGGTGTCTGGTAATTGACCATCTTAGGCATGCTATCTTAGGGCTTAGGCATCGACTGTATCTCATCAAACCAATACTTTCTGTATAAAATTAATATAACTAGATCATGTTTGGATGTAAAATTCTAAATTTATCATAACACACAGATCATTCAGCCATTATGAACAGAAATCCTCACACTTCAAGGCTGCTTAATATGGGTACTGGAGAGCAATAGAGCGGCATGCCGACTGGCCACTATGACAGTTGACACGTCATGTGAAGTTAATAATTATACATGTGTATTGATTACAGGCTGCCTATAAGCCACATCTGTACTGATCAACGACTGCCTCATGACATTCAAACCTCATGAAATCCTCCATTGAACGTGATTAAAAAACCACAACTACTGAGTATACCCACTAGTGATTGTACCCACTACTCGCTATCCTCCTCTAGTTTACTAGTTTGTCATAGTTAAATCGGTGCGTAATATACTGTAGTGAAATAATTGACTGAGGCTCTATTTCTAAATAAATAACTGCGAAGTCGCGGTACTCTATTTATTCTTAATTGTGGAATTGCATTCCTCCATTTTCCCCGGAAACCTCCTTTCACCGACTGCCGTCTGAGGGATTTAACTTGGTTATGTCATTCCTCGTTTATATTTTGATTAGGATCAATAGCAAGATGGTCCATGGTTGGTTTCTAGCAGCCCTAACTTTCACTCTTGTTGAGGGTAAGTAATTGTGGCCCAAAGGGGCTAAGTGATTCAACTCAATAACTCACTTTCAAATCACGCAAGACGTTGTCTTCTATCAGAAGATGCGTAAAACAAAATATGGAGATTGGAGATAGCCAATTGTTACGCAATACGCATCCCTGTTTCGCATTCAATTTTCTCAATTATTTCTTGATGACTTTTCTTAAACTTTTTTCCATCGCAGTTGCTTCTGTTTGTGCTACACTGCTACAGCTACATGCGCTGCCAACGTTTCAGTCAGGTGCCAGACGCAAGCCAGGGAGGGCGGGCCCTAGACCCCTAAAGTCAGTTCATTGACATTATGATAAACCAGGCCAGAGCACAAAAGGCAAGTCATGGTAAACCTAAGACTCCAAGTCTCATAACAATGAGCGTTCATTCCAAAGGCTTCATTATAGTAACATGCTCCTTCCAATTTCAGGGGGACTTGTGGTGTTTCGTGAAATTTCTGCAGACATGACGGAACTGAATAACGCTGCAAACAACTTCGAACAAGGCTTAGGACAACTTCATGGAATAGGCACTGTTCACAGCACAGTGGGCAACTGGAGGGTCTATCAGCATGCAAACTACACGGGACCAAGCATGGCCATCTGTGAAGGACTAACCTACGACTACAAAATGTTGGCAAAACACCATTTATTGGAAGCGATATCATCTGCACGTAGGGAGGACAAGGCATGTGGTTTAGAAATGTGGGAACATTCCAACCACGGATGGAAGTCTATAACGATCAACTTTGCAGCTCCGAGTATCAGCAGACTGCCCTTCAAAGGCCTAACATCCACTATCAAAGCAACCGGCAGCGCATGGAAGGTGTACGAACACGACAATTTCGGAGGAAAGAGTCTGGCAATCTGCCAAGGGGAGCAATTGTCACATGACGAGATGGTTCTGCGTGGCTTAGCAGGCGGTATTCGGTCTGCTGAACCGATAGCATCGTGCACTGACAAGGAGGCAGCCCCTAGCGAGCACGCTTTGTATCTTTATTTGTTACAGAAGTATGGGAATGATTATCATGATAATCACAATCATAATTCACCCATTTCTCCAACAAATAATCCGGGTGTATGCCCGGATTATGCCTTGTATTTATTTCTTGTTTTTCTGTTTTTTCTGGGAGTCATATCCGGTGTGGCACTAATGCCTTAAAAGTTAAAATTCTTACCTACAATGAACATAATTATTTAACATGAAAAATAATTATCGCACTTTCATTTAAATTTTGGGCTTGGAAGCTGAAAAACCGTATACGTAGTGCACTTCGTATCACATAATCACCCTTGCCTAACAATTGTTAGCTCAGAGCACTTGTTAGCATGTTTCTTTACCTTAAATTATTTTTAACACCGTTACTTCCCACTTAATTGATTCAAGTATGAATCTTTAATAATCTATGAGCATGATAATTACAATAATATGTATTTTTTAAATGTTTGCATTTCACTGTGTTTTTGTTTCCTTTCTATGGAGACATGGTCGATCACATTAAAGCAGCCAGCACTTCTGATAAAAGAAGTTCTTCACTCCTCATCGAAGTTCTGAGAACGCATGTATTATGATTTATGCGTTATCAGTGAGGAACTTCGATGAAGAGTGAAGACAACAGGGTGAAGATTGTACTTTTTACATAAATAACTGAAATACAAGCAGAGGCACCTCATCAATTTCAATTGATACAAGAAATCTTTTCCATGGAAAGCAATCATTATTAACAGTACAAACCATTTGTAAACCACAGATGCTTAAATAGGCACATTATGAACCGGTTGTCATGGTAACTCACCATCTACAGCAGATTGGTACATTATAAACCGATTGTCATGGTAACTCACCATCCACAGCAGATGGGTAGATTATGAACCGGTTGTCCTGGTAACTCACCATCCACAGCAGATGGGTAGATTATGAACCGGTTCACGGTTGTCATGGTAACTCACCATCTACTACAGATTGGCACATTATAAACCGGTGTCATGGTAACTGACCATCCACAGCAGATGAGTACATTATGAACCGGTTGTCATGGTAACTCACCATCCACAGCAGATTGTTACATAATAAACCGGTTGTCATGGTAACTCACCATCCACAGCAGATGGGTACATTATAAACCGGTTGTCTTGGTAACTCACCATCTACAGCAGATTGTTACATAATAAACCGGTTGTCATGGTAACTCACCATCCACAGCAGATGGGTACATTATGAACCGGTTGCCTGGAGGAGCACAGGTATCCGTATTGTCAGGATCATGGGAGCTGCCCCAGTTGTGCCCGATCTCGTGAGCTGGGATGAGACAATTTAAATTTGGAATAAGTTCTTAACTTAAGTCAAAAAGCTAATAAATGAAAACCTACCATACAATTTTGACTTGAGTCCGTTTTTAACTTAATAAATCTGTTTCGGAAAGGACCCTCTGTTATTGATGATAAATCTCTTTAAACATATTAATACCTGAAAAATTTACCACTTAATTTATCCCAGGAAGCTAGACCTACCAGGCATATATTCAATATGAGAAATTCAATATGAGAAATGTAAAGTCACACTACAGAAATTCCTCAATCGAACCCGAAGCTTACATTGAATTGAAACCCTAATCCATTGCAATTTTCATAATAATCCTATCATGTTATAGTTTAATAACTCACCGCTGACTAACTCGAGTTCACTGGAGAGTAGAGTTCTGCCATAGTTCCGTGAAGTGGTGAGGCCAACGTTTAGCATCCGGAGCTTATCTGTTTTATAGCTGTGGTAGGGTGGGGAGCAGATACCTCCGACCTTGTTACTGAAAGTAAATCACACCATTGCACATAGAACGATGCAAACAGGGCAGAATCATTGGTGTCAAGTGTCAATGTTCAGCATATTTTGATCTATTCTAATCACGCTCAAGCAAACAGACCCACCTGATAGGACTTGCCACGTATGCTAAACCCAGCACTCCTAAAGCAAAGTCGTAGTTCGTGTAGAGATGTGCGAGACAATAGTTGGACCAAGTTTCCCCGAGATACTCAGTCCCATACCCGAAAGCATTGAGCATTTCGGTTACATCCCAACCAACACGCGAATTGTGGTTGTAATTACTTGGATCTGAGCTCGGACTTTTGTGGATGAGCATGGTTTTTATCTGCATGCCAAATCCAGAGAACTGTCTATCTGACGTTTCAAAGACAGTGTTTTTGAATATTCGGTTGATGCGTTCAAATATAGCAATGAGGAATGTTTTGGTCTTGAATTCGTTGCTTCCACCAATTTCGGAATAAAATTTGTAGTCAGCAATTAATATGACCTCACAAGTGTCTTTTGGTCTCGATTTTGAAGATCGCTTAAAACGATTTCCATATTCGACCCTCTGGTTGCCATTGGAATTAGTAACTTCTTTTTTAGGAATATGAAATACATCATCTAAACTGTCTAAACCAGTACAAATCTGACCAAGATGACCTAAGTTGTCAATTACATCTGACTTTCTATAGACTATCATATGAAATTCGTGTGGCTCTGATATATGCCTCCAAGATGGTTCAATATAAAAGGTTTCGTTTTCAAACTCTAAATTTCCAGTTATTAAACCATCATCTTCAATATGAATTACAACCCTAGAATTATTGTTTCTATCTAACTGACCCACGTAATGCCCTTTTAGAGGGTCATTTAATTGAGTACTTGAATTGCCATCAACAACTACTGTTTTAAAGTGTTTATGGAATATATCTCTATATGGAGATAAGGTAACTACATGTATGACATCATCAAACTTAAGGGACAGAACGAGGCTGTCGGATTCTGAGAATTGTCTGATTATCACATCGCTTTTGTGAAGTGTCTGATAGGTGTGTAGGAGTGAGTTTAGCAGGTGAGTTGAGACATCATTGAGCAGGATTCCAAGTAGGATGTGAAGGTAAAGGAGCATGATGCTGCAAATGTCATACCCTCAAATGGAGGATTTAAATCATGCATAATATCTATATGAAATATGTACCTTGGCCTTATTGGCGCTCATTAAACTAGAATTTTGTTATTGACCAGCCCTATGGACGAAAATTGTGATATTTTGCAGTCATTTTTGGTGTCCCTTTGGAACATCATTTTAACGTTTTTAGTATTAATTAGGGTCATATGCTCAATGCAAAATGAAATAATAGATGTAACTCGATATGTATCTCGGGAAACAAGAAATGGATATTCATCATTATATTGATTATAACTCAATAAGTAGTAAACCAATTACTACATAAGAAGACAAGTAAAATGAATTCTATGATGGGATTGAAATAAATTAAAAATTTAAAACATTAGAGGAAAGTCAGAATATATCTGTAAACCTAATAAGTAAATTAATTATCAATATTATATTGAAGTCATTCTCCAATATTGCTACCAGTTGCAAGGCCAATGTGATGATGATAATGCCAACCAGAAATCAAAATATATATCAAATAAATTTCGTTTTACTTGAATTCATTATGAATTAATGTCTAGATCCTCACAATGTGACTAACAGTGAGTTAAGGAGATTCTGAAGAGTTTGTCTCATTTTACCAGAATGAGCTGTGATGGATGTTACATTAGGAGATAATGTTATTGTTGAGTTGTGGTCAGACAGCGTTATAAGATAGTGGTCCCCTGAACCAAGTGGTTCAACTTTATTAGGTGTCAGACCCTGTGACGTCAATACAGATATCAGCTCTTGAAGTTCAACATCTCCATAAAGATTTACAGTCCCATGAGGATTAGCATGAGGAACAAGGGTTGGCTTATTGTCTCGAGCTTTTAGCACACCTGAGATATGAGAAACCAGCTGATAACCATCCGTAGTTTTAAGTGGTTGCATATTCAAACTTTCTATCTGTTCAGCTGACAATTCCACTGTTATGGAAGTTTGAGGTTCAGCAAGGTTGATGGTTTCACCAATACCAAGTTCCACAACTTTTGCATCACTGACCAGAACTAAATCTGTTCTATTGGGATGTAGTGGGGGAGGCTTGAAGTATGTTGGAGAAGTTATAACCATTTTAGGTCGAATGTCTTTGATCAATTTGCTTGCCTGTGAAAAATTGATGCTAGGATCAATAGGACAAAAGTAACTTCTCATGGCCATTGGCAAGAAAGGTGCCAACGTTGGGGCAAATGAAAACTCAGGCTCTATCAGAACAACAGAGTTATGAGAATCATCTCTCCATTTTTCAATCAGTAATACAGCATCACCACACCTTAAAGAAGGGTGCCCTGCAAACACTATACAAGGTGTTTTGTAAACTTCTCTCATTCCATCAGCCACATTACTGAAATGATAAATTCTTTTATTCTTTATCAGCTGTGAATGAGCAAAGGGTAACTCAGGTATGTACAATTTTGCCTGCTTCGCATCATTGAGCCATTCCCCATATATATCAGGATGAGCAAGGGCAGCATCAGCTACCGGAGATACAATTATTATGGGGACATCAGAAAGATTGTTTTTAGTAAGATGTGATATCAGCCACTCAATAAGATCCAGTAGAACACCTGTGCTATGGCATGGGATTAATACATTACCCCCTGACTTCACAGTGTTAGTAACAACATTACAGACATCTGCTAATGTGTTATCAGGTGAAAACATGGGATTTATAGAAAGATTTGATAAAAGCAGAATGTCAGGGTTACCTAAAGAAACAACTTCCATTGGTGATGTATGATTTGTCAGTTTGCTTGATGACGAAATATAAGACAGCTTGTAATCACCAGCTTTGATAACCCAATTAGCACTTCCAATTGTATGACCAGCTGGCAAAGGGACACAATTAACCAACCCAAAGAGATCAAGTTGTTCATTATACCTCACTGGGGTTATCTTAGAGAAACAATCATCAATGATATCTTTGCTATATATTTCTTTAATAGGAGTATTCTGATCAAAAATGGGGTGAACATGTCCTGGTATAGATTTCATGTCAATTGTGGGGCGGCGAGTTGGACATTGGTCAGTGTACATAGACAAAGCCAATAGGGCTAGTCGACCCATAAGCACACAGGGTTCTGTAGCATATACAAGGCCATGGAACTTTGGATCCATCATGATATAAGGCAAGGCACTCATTTGAGAGTTGTTTGATATGAGAACAGCATCAATAAGTGAAATATCCATTTCACTTGGAGGAACAAGATGTAATGATGTATCAACTAAAACCATGCCACCTGGTGTTTTCTTGAGCACATTTGGAAGCTCACTTTGGGGTGGGAATGCATCCAAACGTGGAGTCTGCAGTGCTGAAAATGGCAGGAATGGTGTAAGAGATGCTATGTTAGCTGCACAGTCTAACATGATGTGGACATTGTTCATCTTGACCACAATGCAGCATGAGTGGTCAAGATTGCCAAAATTTGTAATCTTCATTGCCTCAAATTTGAATATTGGTTTTAATTGATAATCAGAGGGTCCAAAGATGTACTTCTTTAAGCTTTAGAAAATGGAACCCATAGACAATTGGCAGGGCCATTAATCGAGAAGAAAAATTGGCAGGGACATGGAAATTTTGTCAAGCCAGTATGTGAGAGGCATTTAGTTAGTTTAGTTTAAAATTTTGTCATACAACACGATTGGATACAATTCCTTGCCACACTTATTCACTCATCATGTACCCTAACAAGGTACTCGAAATACAACAATAAGTTAAAAACCTAAGCATGTCAAGCTACAGGCGAAATTTTTGAAAAAATTAGATTTTTTATTGAATTTTGGGCACTTTTCCAGCAATGTACCAAAAACTGAGGGGGACTAGCCCCTGTCCCCCCATGAATATCCAGCCTGCCAATTATTTAAGCAAACAGTCTTTAACATTTGTCCTGAATATGAATGTAAAATAGCAAATGCTTCAGCTGGCACATTGCTGATTACAGCTAATTAATTAAAGTTATTGATGATGAACAGTTTTCAGAAAATCATGATTTAGGAAAAATTACATTTTTTGATGACAAAATATTGAGCATTTTCTAATACATTTTGTATTTTGACTGAACAAAGATGACTGTATTTGAATCCCACAGGTAATTATTTTGTATCTTTTTTGTTTAAAAAAGACCATCATTTTATTTAAGAAGTTTCAAATGAGTGGCACCACCTCGAGAAATGAGAATCATTATGAAATTTCCGATTGTTGCAATGTGCAGTTCCATTTATGTACGTACTATTTACGCACATACTATTTACGCAATACTATTTACGCACATATCACGAACATACAAATGGCAGTTTTGTATAAATTTCATAGAGCAATCTCAGATGTGGCAACACCTCTGTAATTGATACTACTTCTGGTCTTCTGACCTTTTTCTTCCTTTCCTGCTATTTCTTTGACTATTGAAAGTAGGGGGCGTGAGTGGGTATGTCTGTGTGTTTTTAATGTTTTCCTTTTGAGGACACTGCCATTGCCAGACATTGTCTTCCCCATATTTTTCAAAATAAGCACAGACTCTTCGAGTCTGGAGTGTGGAGGCGCGCGGAGGGGGCCAAGTTGTTTGACGTTGACAGACCCTCTCGAGAATCAGCGCCGCGCAACGCTTCCTAAGCCCGCATAGGTGTGTGTACGCGCCGCGCGCTTCCCTACGCGCGCGCGCGAGCCACACAGGGATATACGTGTTTAGCAACGCAACGCAAACAGGTTGCAATTGCTCAAACCAGAGCCCTGGTTAGGCCGGGAAGCAAACAGGGATATACTTAATACTTGTTTAGCAAGGATGCATGCATGCTGATTGTCGTAGGATGTTACCCTACCCTCGCGCGCGCGGCGCAACGTTCCACATTTGGACGTCACTTTGCGCCTTCGGACATCGCCCGTCGAGCGGATTGCTGGTGCATCGTTGCCAGACGCGGTAATTGGGTGATATAATACTAACAGGGGCGTGTCGAACTCATATTGATATATGCTATGCGCGGCTTTTCCGTGCGCGGCTCACTGCCTGTTAATTACAAGCAGTGAGCCGCGCACGATAACGCCGCGCATGGAAAAGCCGCGCACATATGAATTATGACTTCGACTGCATGCCACCGTAAAATTGTCTGACCCCCTCGCGAACAAGTACAACAACAGACTAAACTCACAAGGTGCAATGTGAGTAAGAATAATTCAAGATTGAAAATGTTGCAAATTTGAAATTAGAATTAAAACAAAATTTTGAAGTTGACGAATACTGAATTAAAATATTTTGCATAAATGCGAACCCCAAGCCATCAACCGATTCAGTTTAAAAACGTTATAAAATTAAAATAAGTTGATAAAATAAGTTGATAACTACTACTTTTAGTACTAGAAAATAAATACTATCTTAAAGTAAATATAAAATTAAAGTTAAAATAAAATTTAAACATGAAAGTTGACGAATCTTTCAATCGATCCGATTTCATATGTCAAATGCCAATGTGCAACTGCACACATACGCGTAACTCGGAACGTCAACATTGTGCTGTTGTGCATTGGATAATTCTATTTTACTGTAATTTTACCTTCAGTTTCAAGCAGATAAAACCCTGCTGACAAAGTCAAACTACATTTTTTTAAATACGGACAGACCAAGCCTTTCTGGAAATTCCAGGAAGGCGTGGTCTGACCGCACACAAGTGAGCGAGCATGCTAGAAAGTTATTCCCCTAAATTGCGAATATCTCTAATCCTGCAATTCCTGGAATTCTAGGAATTTCAGGATTAGAGATATTTACAATTTGCGAGATACTTTATTGGCCTTTATTTAGCCGGCCTTTTTTTAACCGGCCTTTTTTTTAACCGGCCCTATGGACAAAAAATGAATCATTTTTGAAACGTTTTAACCGGCCCCTTGGACAAAAATTTTTATGGAGGTTGCCAGATCAAGGATTTTTTGCTCTGAAATGACCACTAAAACCCTTTTTTACTTGATAAATTGCATCAAAAGACCCAAATCCCGGTCTGATATTATGATTTAGGTCGTTATCGTGTTATGTAATGACGTTCCAGTGAATCTTACACTATATAAGCCAATTCACAAAAGTTTAATTTGGGCTAAAATACCTGGTCTTTAATTTGACCGGCCCCACTTTAACCGGCCTTTTTTTTAACCGGCCCTTTGGACAAAAATTTCAAAGTCGTTTTTGTCCTTAAGGGCCGGTTAAATAAAGGCCAATAAGGTAATTTCTAATTCTACTTCTAGCGTGCTCGCTCACTGATATGTGTGCTCGGCTGCCGGACAACTGTGCCAATGGGAGTTCAATAATTGACAGGGTAGCGTGGGAAAATTGGGGAAGTTGCTCAATCAGTAAACGACAAGTGCGCACAATCAATGATTCAGCCTTGGGATCAGTTCAGGTTTCACTCAATATTTTAGTTCCGGAAGAGGGCTCTGGTCAGCAGGGTTGAGGAAAACTGAGCAGGGACACTTGAGGCACATAGGTTGAAAGCAACGTGCGAAAATTAGGTTGAAAAGGTAGGTAGAAAGGGCTCAATAAAGACCCTTCTTGGCTTTGAAATTGCAGATCATGCTTTCAATCTTCCTGTTGTGAAAACCATCCAGACTGGGGCACAGTAAAATTCTACATGTCCTTTCAGCCTACTTTTCAACCTGTTGTTTTCGACATATGAAGACACATATGCGTCACTTGTGTGCGTTCTTTTTTAGTTTTATAATCCATCGATCGATGCATCTCACTCGATCGACGGCAGACGATGAGGTTGCCGAATTTTTGGCCTTTCGTTTCAAGGTATTTGCGATTTGCGAACTTGTCCGACGCTGCCTGACCCCTAGAAATTAAAATAACGAGGCGGACAACGTCAGACAAGTGCAACAAGTGAACGTTCATTAAACTTTCATTTCAAACCAAACGTATGCTTTAAAATGTTACGCAAAATAACTCAACGTTTCCTTGCCGGCTGGGGGAAATAGTGATTAAAAAGTTCATTGCCGCTCCTGATGAAATATGATGATTAAAGTTCATTCCTTTTCGCTCCTGGTGAAATAATACCGCAGACAGTGCACGCTGGAGCACTGCGAATGATCGTGTCCCGTCACATCCTCGCTAGCTGGCTCCTCCTCGTCTGAAGCTGGATTGCTCGCCCTCTGATCCTCTTCCTTCCCTCGAAAGAGACTCCGAGAGTGCTCGTTGCAGTAAACATTAACGGTGGGGGGTTTGGCGGTGACTGGCGTTGGGTTGTCCGAAGAAAGGATGGTTTGGGGGTTGCTCTGCGAGGAGTCCTGAGTGAGCGGGTCCTGACTCAGGGATATTTGACTGAGCGGGTCCTGACTAGCAGTCTGCTGGCCCAGCCACTGAGACACCGTTACCCCCTCCTCCCCGGAGAAGAGACTCTTCCGCTTCTTGGAGGAGGCTGAGGAGTCGTGAGTCCCCAGTTCGTGGCTGAGGAGCCTCTTGCGCGGCCTGCTCGGCATCTCCAAGATGGGGGAAGAGGACAGCTCGGAGACTTCAACTGCGGAGGAGACGCAGAAAGTGCAGCGGCAGTTGGTCCGGTGGATGGGAGTCCCTGTCCGCGTGAACTTCCTGGGAGCGAGGGGTCAAGTGGACTGAAACTCATATTTAAAAGATCAAAAATCGTGAAAACTGTATAAATCAATCCATAGAAAAGAACTTATTTAGGCATCCGAATATGACAAAACAAATGTCCAACTCGTGGTATATAATATAGAACTATAGGTCGAAGGAGTAACCTAATACCACATATATGTAGTGAGCGCGAAGCGCGAACTATATATATAGACGCATTATTGGCCGAAGCGAAGCTGAGGCCAATAATGGTTTGTTTTGGACGAGGCGAAGCCGAGTTCAAAACAATGTGGTATTAGGTACTCCTGAGACCTATGGTGATATTACATGGCGAAATTACATAAATTATGTGGTGGAAACTCAAGAAATATGAAACATGACGTCTCATAGTTGTACTTGTATCAGGCGTCATGGTAAAGGAGGCTCGCCGGTAATTGCATTTTGTCGGGCCTCAAGACATGTACTTGAAGACATATGTCGATGGAATGCATATTGTGATGCCATGTAGCAATTTACCACAGTGAAGCAAGATAACGGCGTCATTTGAACAGCCTGTTGATCATTGGAGTCTCAAATACCAAAAAATTCGAATATCTGCGTTCCAACCAAATTATTCAAATTGAATTGGCACTTGAGGTGGCAGGTATCGTTACTCGTGTAATGGTCCGCAAACAAATGTAGACAACTCACGTCATAAACTTTCTTATTGAATCTACAACGATGTCATCATTGTAAATACCCTATCAACTCTTGGAAAATCCTATAACATGGGGTTATAGGATCCGAACGACTCTAAAAAGATATGTAGGCGACTCACGTCATAAACTTTCATATTGAATCTACGTCGGAGTCATCATTGTAGCTCGGGCTTATAGGGTCCGAAACGACCACATAACATGGGGTTACAGGATCCCAACCGACCACATAACATGGGGTTACAGGATCCGACCGACCCTATACTAAAGAAATTCCCCGATGTATATGGTGGCGAATAAGGGCTTATGAGCCATGTAATACCTGGTAGAGGTCGGTTGGCAGTTTTCCTTTCCCTCCGGCGACTGTACACGGATGTGGGTGTGTCCGGCTCGAGTGGGCGTGGTCGGCAGGTCGGAGTGGATCCTTTTGGGGCGGGGGATGGAGGAACAACTGCGCGGCGTGAAGTCGCGCGTGTCGGTCGTGGGGGTCTGGGAACTGCATCCTGAGGAAATGTATGGTGTGAGAACAAGGAAGTGGTCAGTTGGTGTAGTGGTATCACGTCTGGCTCGTGATCGAAAGATCCCCGGCTCGATTCCTTGCTGTGCTAAGGGTGAAAGATATCTAGGTATATCAAGTGGTATGAGAACATAAAGTAGCGTGAGAACAAGGGGTTTGGGGTGAGAGTACAACTGTTAACACCAAAGTGGAAACGTTGCAGGTGCGAGGGTTACATCCTGCGAAGGTGTGAGAACTTGAGAAAGGTGAGGGGAGAAATAGTTTAAATAACTCACGGCTAGAAGGGAGGTTAGATGTGTGAGGTTTGAGTAGCAGGGGAGGAGTAATAGTTTAAATAACTCACGGCTAGAAGGGAGGTTAGGGGTGTGAGGTTTGAGGAGAAGGGGAGGAGTAATAGTTCAAATAACTCACGGCTAGAAGGTAGGTAAGAGGTGTGAGGATTGAGGAGTAGGGGAGGAGTAATAAATTAAATAACTCACGGCTAGAAAGGAGGTTAGGGGTGTGAGGTTTGAGGAGCAGGGGAGGAGTAATAGTTTAAATAACTCACGGCTAGAAGGGAGGTTAGATGTGTGAGATACCTAGAGTAATAGTTTAAATAGTGTGAGAACAGGGGGTGGGGGGAGTAATAGTTTAAATAACCAAGAGTAGGAAAGGTTGCAGGTGCAGGGAGGGGTTTAAATCCTGCGAAGGGTTTGAGAACTTGAGAAAGGTGAGGGAATAGTTTAAATAACTCACGGCTAGAAGGTAGGTTAGGGGTGTGAGGTTTGAGTAGCAGGGAGGAGTAATAGTTTAAATAACTCACGGCTAGAAGGGAGGTTAGGGGTGTGAGGTTTGAGGAGCAGGGGAGGAGTAATAGTTTAAATAACTCACGGGAGGTTAGGTGTGTGAGGTTTGAGGAGCAGGGGAGGAGTAATAGTTTAAATAACTCACGGCTAGAAGGGAGGTTAGGGTTTGAGTGTTAGGGGTGTGAGGTTTGAGTAGCAGGGGAGGAGTAATAGTTTAAATAACTCACGGCTAGAAGGTAGGTTAGTGTGGGGTTTGAGGTTTTTCACGGCTAGAGCAGGGGAGGAGAAATAGTTTAAATAACTCACGGCTAGAAGGGAGGTTAGGGGTGTGAGGTTTGAGGAGCAGGGGAGGAGTAATAGTTTAAATAACTCACGGCTAGAAGGGAGGTTAGGGGTGTGAGGTTTGAGGAGCAGGGGAGGAGAAATAGTTTAAATAACTCACGGCTAGAAGGGAGGTTAGGGGTGTGAGGTTTGAGTAGCAGGGGAGGTAAGTGTCTACAACACGCTCCACAGGACATTGAGCAGTCAGGAGGAGACAGTGTCTGTGTGCCCACAGTGACAGGGGAGCCAGGCAAGGAGGTTTGGCTGCCCACAGTCACCCCCACTGTCTCCATCTGTGTGCCCGTTGATACCCGCGCCAAATCAGGGCTCTGGATACCGATGGATTTGGATGGGATAGGGCTCTTCTCAACTGCTGTCTTATTCTGACTCCTCTTACGGACCCTTTCTTTGCGTTTAGGCCCTTTCTTGGGACTTGGGGTCTTAGAGCGAGGTCGTGGGTTGAGGTCCAGGGGTTTTATGGTCGGTGGGGCCTGGAGCGCTGCGACCTGACGACCATGGATTGTTATTTGAGCGTGAAGGTCTCATAACGATCAGGAACCCCGCAAATAATGTCCTTCGAAACTACTGAACATGTCTTAGAGTCTACTTTCAACCTATCAATAACGTGTTGTCAACCCTGCCATCTAATGATAGCTGGGGTTTTACTGGTGAAAATACTTTCAGTTAACAATTTATATTCAAAGGAATCTTTTCTGATGAATTTTACCTTATTTCTCAGTCTCGGCGATTGTCTCAATGGCGAGGGTTTCTTTTCGGTAGAAAGCATCCCATTAGATTTGAAGTAGGCGGATATTTTTCCGGGTGTCCTTGGTGAGTGACGAAGGGGAGAGCTAGCAGGGGAAACACCTGAAGTTTTACATTGTTACATGAAAAACTACAGACGCTAACATTGGAGGTGGCTTGTACTGTGCACAACAAATATCAGTTTACTAAAAAGACCTGGAAATTTCACGGTGGAAAATCGCTGGATTTTAAAATTGCACAAAACGATAATCGACGGTACAACGATTATCGCACGATAATCGTTTCACAAACGATAATAGTTTTTGAAACGCGAAAATCGTGTTAAAAAGCGATGGTAATCCTTTTTAAACGATAATCGTTTTTAAAACCGATAATCGCGCGATTATAAAGATATTTTATATCAGTTGTATGATCATCGTTTCAAAAACTTTTCTTTTTGCCCATATAATCTGGTCAGTCTACCAGATAAACGAGAGCCATCATTATCTATGACAATGGCGTCACTCTGAAAAATATAATTAAGCGCGGTACCATATTAAAAACAGTACCTTATTAACAACGGTATCATATTAACAACGGTACCTTATTAACAACGGTACATTAATAAGTTCGGTACTTATTAATAGTGGAACCATATTAACAAAGGTACCTTATCAACAACGGTACCTCATTAACAACAGTACTTTATTAACAACGGTACCTTATTAACAACGTTGTTAATAAGATACCTTTGTTAATGAGGTACCGTTGTTAATAAGGTACCTTATTAACAACGGTACCTTATTAACAACGGTACCTTATTAACAACGGTACCTTATTAACAACGGTACCTCATTAACAGCGGTACCTTATTAGCAACGGTACCCAATTAACAACGGTACCTCATTAACAACGGTACCTTATTAGCAACGGTACCTAATTAACAACGGTGCCTTATTAACAACGGTAACTTATTAACAACGGTAACTTATTAACAACGGTAACTTATTAACAACGGTACCTTATTAACAACGGTACCTTATTAACAACGGTACCTTATTAACAACGGTACCTTATTAACAACGGTACCTTATTAACAACGGTACCTTATTAACAACGGTACCTCATTAACAACGGTACCTTATTAACAACGGTACCTTATTAACAACGGTACCTTATTAACAACGGTACCTTATTAACAACGTTACAACGGTACCTTATTAACAACGGTACCTTATTATTATTACACTATTTACGACATATTAAGCAACACAATTGAAAACCAACGAGCAGAACTAATGACGAGAAGGCGCAGCACATGCCTTTATATATGCCACTGACACCACTCTGTACCCAATCAAGCATGACGAATAGCGTTACGTGCACATATCAACCCTATGACGTTGACACCACTTAGCACACAATCGACCATGACGAAAAATGTTACGTGCACATACCAAATCGATGACATTGAAAGCACACAAATTTATTACGATAAAAAGAGACCCTGTGTGGTTGTCTCTCATTCCATTCATGATGCGTAATTTAAGAAAATAAATATCTTCGTTCCCTCTATTTTTGCGCGGCGTCGTGCGCGCTGCGCGCCCTCATTTAATTAGAAATTTGCGCTAGCGTATGTTAACGTTTGCAATGCGCGTGCCAACAATTCCTGCCGTTTACGGTACGTTGCCACTTTGTGACAATTTCGGGAATGTTAGAATGAAGGTAAATATCCGACCATGCATGCTTTAGTACCTGGTGTGCCTCTTTGCTTCGAGGACGAAGGACGTTCTGCTAGCGATCCAGCGTTCTGTTTCCTGACATGCTTCCGTTTTGGGGTGACAACTGCACTATCACTGAACGTTGAAAGTTGCTTTAAGTTACAAGGGAATCAAACGTGTTAAAAGTGAAACAATCACTTCTATTCTAGGAAGCGATCCAGATCCAAATTCCAAATCACCAAGTAAAGCTGAATTGATCTCAAGTGAAAGATTACGATTCATTTGTTTGGGCTGTCAACTCATTGACTCACCTGACTTGAGACGTCTGACTAGCATCCCCATTGGTTACAGTGCTGTCATCTCCAACAATTGACGATGTAACCGCACTGCTGTCCGTATTGGCTGCAGGTGTTCGGGTGGGCGTGGTCAACACACCCACCCTAGTGGCACTGGGAGTGGTACTTTCCCCGTTACTCGTAGATACGCCAGCCCCACTCACTCGGCTTGGAGTGGCAGCCCCACCCACTCGGCTTGGAGTGGCAGCCCCACCCACTCGGCTTGGAGTGGCAGCCCTGCCCACTCGGCTTGGGGTGGTAGAAGCCCCGCCCACTCGGCTTGGAGTGGCAGCCCTGCCCACTCGGCTTGGAGTGGTAGAAGCCCTGCCCACTCGGCTTGGAGTGGCAGCCCTGCCCACTCTTCCCCTTGTCCTGGCTGCTGTTGACTGCTCCGTCCTCTCCACTAGATTCAGAGAAGAGAGGTTGACGGGAGTGTGATTGGTGGCTGTGGAGGCTGAGCCCACTTTATGCCCGTCTACGCAGAGCGAGGTCTGGTCATGGAGTCGCCATAACCTCACTGAATTGTCGTCAGAACAGGAGACTATGGCGCCGATGTCAGCAGGGCTACAGGCGACACTCGTCACTTCACCTGAGGTGTACGTGATTATCTGATAGAGGATTGGCACTGGATCAAACACTGACAGCAAATGATTGGTAATCTCGTTAATTGTTCAGTAAGTGCTGGAGACAAAAGATAAATTACCAAGATTACGAAGACAACTTACCAACATGTCCCTCTAGTTTGACAGGGGAAAAGTGTGGCTTGGCAAAGTCCCAAATGAAGAGATAACTTACCAACATGTCCCTCTAGTCTGACAGGAGCTAGATGTGGCTTGGCAATGTCCCAAATGAAGAAATAACTTACCAACATGTCCCTCTAGTCTGACAGGAGCTAGATGTGGCTTGGCAAAGTCCCAAATGAAGGAATAACTTACCAACATGTCCCTCTAGTCTGACAGGAGGAAGGTGTATCTTGGCAATGTCCCAAATGAAGGAATAACTTACCAACATGTCCCTCTAGTCTGACAGGAGGTAGATGTGGCTTGACAATGTCCCAAATGAAGAAATAGCTTACCAACATGTCCCTGACAGGAGAAAGGTGTGGCTGGGCAATGTCCCAAATGAAGATATAACTTACCAACATGTCCCTCTAGTTTGACAGGAGCTAGATGTGGCTTGGCAATGTCCCAAATGAAGGAATAACTTACCAACATGTATAGTCTGACAGGAGGTATGTCCCAAATGAAGAAATAAAAAGGTGGCTGGGCAATGTCCCAAATGAAGATATAACTTACCAACATGTCCCTCTAGTTTGACAGGAGCTAGGTGTGGCTTGGCAATGTCCCAAATGAAGGAATAACTTACCAACATGTCCCTCTAGTTTGACAGGAGCTAGATGTGGCTTGGCAATGTCCCAAATGAAAACAGAGTGAGAACTAGAGCCACTGACTAGGTACCGGTTATCACAGGTAATGCTAGTCTTGACGTAGAAGGTGGAGTTAGTGTGGCCCGTTAGTACTGACACGGGATCCCTGATGGAAAGTAAGGGGGTAAAATACATGGAATTGGGGTAGGACAGAATTGGAATATCAGAATGAGGGTTTGGAATGGAATGCAGTGGAGGTTACTGAAACGATGAATTGTATGGAAATAAGATTATTTGAATCTGTTTGAAGTGGGTTTGATTGTACCTTGACTCAAGGAATGTGTTGTACCTTGACTCTAGGTAGGTGTTGTACCTTGACTCGGGGTAGGTGTTGTACCTTGACTCTAGGTAGGTTTTGTACCTTGACTCGAGGTAGGTGTTGTACCTTGACTCGAGGTAGGTGTTGTACCTTGACTCTAGGTAGGTGTTGTACCTTGACTCTAGGTAGGTGTTGTACCTTGACTCGAGGTAGGTGTTGTACCTTGACTCAAGGAATGTGTTGTACCTTGACTCTAGGTAGGTGTTGTACCTTGACTCAAGGAAGGTGTTGTACCTTGACTCAAGGTAGGTGTTGTAGACGTAGATACAGTCGTCAGTGCAGCTGGAGAAGAGGTAACTCCCGCAGCTCGTCAGGGAGAGGGAGGAGATGCCGTGTTTGCGGGTTGCGGAGCCCACGTACGGGTAGCTGTGCTTCGCTTGCGGGACTCCTGTAGGGAATGCCGCCCTACAGTCTTTATAAGTTTATAGTTGTTGTGATGTCAAGTTCTGTTGAAATGCCTAATTCTGGATCAAGATCTCTTTATTTCACAATTTCGTATACATGTGAAAAGATCCTGTTATATAATTTGGATTAAACCCCTTTCCTAGCCCTCCCAGGAGGACCAGTTCCGTTAAAACTAAAGAGAAAACTAAAATACCTCTGGAGTTGGTGTAGTAGCGCCTCACGTCCCACATCTTCACCGTTCCGTCCGCCGCACCACTGGAGTACAGACTGTTCTCGTCCTTGAAAAGGACGCACGTCACTGACTGCTGAGCGTCCGTCGCCGTCCGGGCACTGCTAGGGTAATGATAATGATGGAAACGATAATTAACTGATGATTTAATAGTTTTTGTGACTTCCGTTATATTTGAATTAACCTTTTCTAAAAAATGATGCAACAACATATTATATCGTTACCAAACTCAATTTAATACCTATAAAAGCATAAATAAATGCTTAAATGTAATGTATTAAAGTATGGTGTTGTAAAGTTGAACACACCACAAACTGCTTGCGGAGTACCTGCTGGGTCGTCTCGTTCCCGCGGCACTCGCTGTAGAGTGCACACCGTGCAGAATATTCACGGGTTTGTAGCACCCTGACTCGCTGTAATCCCCGGATTTCATTGGTCGGCTCCGGCAGTCCCACAACATCACGTGACCGTCACGTGCTCCTGCGCGTTACACGTGTAACGAATACACACCCCGCGTAAGATACTATAAGCTCGCATCAGATACTAGTAACTGATTAAGATAACAAAGTATCAGATTCACGGAGACAAACAAATATGAGGGGAATACAAGTGGAGAAAAATAATTGCTAGAGTTGGGTTCAGAGCTGGGAGGTGACGTGTTGCGTTTTAAGACAGACAAACTATAGTAAGACCCTGGAGAGAGTGAGAGACAAGTAACATAGCACGTACAAATGGCACAGCTACAGAGCCACATGGGCAGGAACACAAACCACCGAAACCAGACACGAATCACACATCAAACTTGGACAAAGTCCACGAACTGTGGCCTTTCAAACTTGGACAAAGTCCACGAACTGTGGCCTTTCAAACTTGGACAAAGTCCACGAACTGTGGCCTTTCAAACTTGGCCAAAGTCCACGAATTGTGGACTTTCAAACTTGGACAGAGTCTGTTCGACCTGTAGCGAAGACGTTGGTGTCGTTGTGTTTGAAGGACAGACTACGTAGACTGCACGAGTGACCTTTGAACACCGAGATACACTTCGCTGTTTCCACGTCCCACAACTGCGCGGTCTGGTCCCCTGAGGGAGTATCAGTGGGTTGGTTGCTATGGCAACAAGTTAATCACTCATATAGGTGCATAATTGAGTGTCAAGCAACAAAAACAACGCAGCTTTAGAAGAATTTCATGATGCCTCAAATCAAGCAAGATAATATTTGACAGGATCATACCGGAGGCTGTAGCGAGTTTGTTCTCCCCTTCGACCCATCCGATGTCGAAGACAGCGTTAACATGGGCCTGCCAAGTCTTCACACACCCATCCTTCATCTTGAGAGTGTCAATCAGATGCACCTGTTGTCGAATGGTGTTATTACTTCAGTACAAGTCATCAGTGTTGTCAAAGTATAAGTTAACAAGTTATCAGTGTTATCAAGAACAAGTTTTAAGTGTTGTCAAGGTAGATCTGTTATCAGTTACTCAGTTAGTATAAAGGTATCAGGATATTTCAAGGAAAAACGCCTGGTGATACCAAAAGAAGAACCTATAATATTTTTCATTCATTGGTTGCCATGGAAACCCACCTTGGCTACCACCACCAAGTAGCTAGTTGCCATGGAAACCCACCTTGCCGTCCTCATTGGCAACTGCCACCAAGTGGCTGGTTGCCATGGAAACCCACCTTGCCGTCCTCATTGGCTACTGCCACCAAGTGACTAGTTGCCATGGAAACCCACCTTGCCGTCCTCATTGGCTACTGCCACCAAGTGGCTGGTTGCCATGGAAACCTACCTTGCCGTCCTCATTGGCTACTGCCACCAAGTGACTAGTTGCCATGGAAACCCACCTTGCCGTCCTCATTGGCTACCACCACCAAGTGGCTGGTTGCCATGGAAACCTACCTTGCCGTCCTCATTAGCTACTGCCACCAAGTGACTAGTTGCCATGGAAACCTACCTTGCCGTCCTCATTGGCTACTGCCACCACGTGACTAGCGCCGCTTTGTCGAGAGAAGGCGCAGGAGAAGGGGAGTGGCACCTGCTCGCCCTCCTCAGCTGCCGTCATCGCGTGCTCGTCCGCCTGCGATTAGTGGAAATAATGGGACTGCGAGAGAGATTACGGGTTCGATTAGTGGAACTAATGGGACTTCGAGACAGATTAAGGGTGCGATTAGTTGAATAAATCGGACTGCGAGAGAGATTACGAATGCGAAATTAGTTGATTAGTTGAACTAATATGACGGCACATTAGTAATCCGCCGGATACGTCATCTTTTATAGCGTGCGGCAGTGCTTGGTGACGTCACAAGGCCAGTGGATTATTAATACGCGAAGTTCAATCACTCGAAATTAAGCCTGACAATGTGGGATGGAAGTACAATTGATAACAGTTGGACTTTCACAGTTTCAAGTCTATAATTCAGCCAGGAAGTCAGCGTTTGTGGCATCGATCTTAGTTTGATAGCAACGTTAGTGCATTTTGAAATGATCAATTAATAATGATGGAATAGTGGTTAATGAGGATAATGGTGATCATCTGAGGAAAATAGTGATGAAATGAGGAAAATAGTGATGGAATGAGGAAAGTAGTGATGAAATGAGGAAAATAGTGATGAAATAAGGAAAATAGTGACGAAATGAGGAAAATAGCGATCAAATAAGGAAAGTAGCGATAAAATCAGGAAAGTATCGATGGAATGAGGAAAATAGCGATAAAATGAGGAAGCACCACTTACCTTGTAGCAGGTTACGTCACTGAAGACGCTGTACAAACACAGTCTGGGTTTGACAGCCTCATCATCCCAACAACCCCTCGTTTCTCTGCGACGACACAGCGCTGGAACACAAACCATTCCTCCGCAATCTTTTGGATGCTTATCAACCAGGTAGAATGTTGCTTAGCAACTGGGTAGCTTGAGGAGATGTTGCGGGAAAAACCTTATTTTTGCTTGATTGAGGATTTGTAGGTTCTCATCAGGTGAAACAAGGACGATAACAGTAGGTTCAGATAAGCATCATAGACTCATACCTGCTTAATATAAGTGATATCTCATTACTTTAGAATTAGAATGTTATTTAATTAATAATTATTTGATCAGTAAAAATTGAAATAAAATGAATTTTCGCTACCAGAAAAAAGCTGTTTTTGGACTTACTAGGAAGTAAGGAAGATAATGTTCGCTTTACCGGATCCGGGGGTTTGATTCAGTTGATCTATCAAATGTGACATCAAACACATAATTACATGATGACTGATTTGATACTGTGCTAGGTGCTGAGGGGGCAAACCCCTCAAATAAAGCCCCCTATTGACCATTTTTTATATCCACCTGGGGGTAAAATTACTAAATTAACCCCCCCCCCTCAAATTAAACCCCCTATCGACACCAAAAGGGAAGGTGTTGCCCCCCTGCTGAGAGCTGATAATATCAGCGGGATATGTCAGTGGAAGTCTGGAAGATCAGGTGAAATCTTCCACCCGTTAAGTTATCAAAAATCTAATAAGAGACCAAAAAAGCAAAATTCATTACAAATCATATATAATCATAAGAACAGGTTCACAGTCTTTATAATTTCATTTATCGCAAAATTGTAAACCAAGATTATCATATTGACAGCAATTCATCGGGAAGGAAAGGCAGTTGAATGAGTATTAGAAATTCTAGCAGCATCAAAACCATTATAATTCGTAGCTTCTATACGGTTATGAAAGGATAACTATGAAAGAAAGTTGGAGATAACATTTTATTTATTCAATAGAGTCAATATCTTAACATAACACAATCTTCTTACTGTAAATTATTTTATTTGAGAAATTAAAATAGCAAATTAATCAGAAAAGATTAAAGAAACTAACACTTACAATGATAACTAGTGTAGGCAATATATAGGAAGCAGCACGCGCGAGGATCAGTAAGTGTGAGATTTGCGTTAGTTAACTAGTAAGCGTGTTTTGACTTGAAGGGAACGAGAAGTGAACGTGGTTAAGAGATGTGTGTTAGGTATTTGCTAGATGTGATGCTTTATGATTCGTGTTTTACTGTTTTATACTGTTGAAGTAACGAATTCCTTTTTTATTGATGATTCGTTATTAAAACCAGAACATAGATCTGCTGATCACTCCAAAAGTCCCGGTCCAGAGCCGGCCCCATTCGGCAAGTCATTATTGTTTACACTAGTGTAGGTAAATAAATTAAGAAAATAATAATCATTGTAAATTTCACAGTAATTGATAAGATGTATAAATTATAAATAAGTATACATTACGTATGATTAATAATGGAAACATAAAGCAACATAAAATGCGCGTAATTAATTTAATTTACAGTATTAAAAATTGCATAGTTTTAAATATTAAAATAACAAGTCCTATCATAACAACTAATACTAATCAAATACTAAACAACTACAATCATAACAATATTTATTGTTTGAACTGCTTTTAATGAGAACAATCATTAGTCAGTGATCTCTAATCTTTAATCTACACAATCTAAAATTGAAAATAACAAATCATTTAATTCTTGAGCAATGAATGACAGAACAACACTGCTATAGCCAGAGAACCATGACAACAGGCAGGATACCAAGGCAACACAGTCTGCTTTTTCCAGAGAGCCATGACAACACTGCTATATCCCGAGAGCCATGACAACAGGCGTCAGACAGGTTACCATGACAACACTGTTATATCCAGAGAGCCATGAAAACAGGCTGGTTACCATGGTCACACAGTCTGTTATATCCAGAGAGCCATGACAACAGGCAGGTTACCATGGCAACACAGTCTTTTATATCCAGAGAGCCAGGAGGCTCATAAAGAAGAATCCGAGGACCAGCGCCGCGCAGTTCACAGCGATGAGGTCTAAGTTTCTTGTCAGCTCCGAGGGTATGATGTCGTTCAGGGTAACGAATATGAAAGCTCCTGTGGGGGGAGGGAGATATCAGGGAAGGGGGAGAGATTTGGAGAGCGGAGGGGGAGGGGAGAGGGGTTGGAGAGAGGAGCGAAGGTGAGGGTGTGTGTGTGTGTGTGTGTGTGTGTGTGTGTGTGTGTGTGTGTGTGTGTGTGTGTGTGTGTGTGTGTGTGTGTGGGTGTGTGTGATGGTGTCGAGGGGTTAGTGGAGAGAGGGGCGCAGGGGGAGTGGAGGAAGGTGGTGAGTAGTATAAGGAGTGGGGGTGTAGACTCTGCACCCCCACTCCCCCTTTTCTCCACTCCCCCTTCGCCCCTCTCTCCGCTAAACTCCCGACACCATTCTTGAATCAAAAATTTTAAAAAGTAAATAACAGAAACGTTATATAAAAAAACGGGAAATTTGAGCAAACCTTAACCGGGAAATTTAGCAAACCATTACCGAAACCGAAACTGTGGCACAGTTTTTAGCTTTTATTTATATTAATAACTGTAACCGAAACTGTAACCAAAGTAAATACAGTAAACTGTAACCGTAACCGATATTCCATAATTAGGTTAACCCAGACCGAAACCGGACTTATCAAAAATTGAACCTTTCCTACTTTTCTACTAGAGCTGATTCTGTCAAAATAAACTTTCTGTACGAGACTGCTGTCAAAATATTCAACATTTATTTCAATATTCCAGAATGTCTCTCATTCAGTCATAGACCATGATGATACACAGAATTCATCTCGTGTGGTGTAGCTATTATTGACACGTTGCACGTGCAAAGTATTCACAAAGTGTCCATCACATGTCCACACGCGAGTTATCCTGCAGTTATTAATATAGTCGGGACAAAGGTTTGTGAGAAGCTGATGTGGAAAACACTGTCAAAGCCTGACAATAGAGCTGATGGGGTCAAAAGTCAAACGATTGCACCACATTTTAGGAGCATTGCACCGGGTCTTTGAAAGTGTTGTTACATGTTTAAATTTTTATTTTACGAGACGGTTTTTACTTTTAAACGCGGAAAGCTTTGAAAGGCCGGGGTTTTAACATATTTTTTGTTTTCTGAGTTCAATTTGCAAAAGTCAATTACTGTATGTCCGAATATTATAGGGCCAAAATTCGGAGTTTTTGTTCGATTTCAAACGCAAAGAAATTTCCATTCAATTTCTGCTCGTTGTGAACTAAGCGTGTCTAGTGGTTTCATATTGCATTTTAATAAGTTTTAACTTTTTAATAAGGGATTTTTCGTTATTGACGAAATATCCTACTGTATAATACCGTTGAATATACAGTCAGCTGATAATAACAACATGGCAAGAGGCGTTCTCCTGATGTCGGCAATCTTGCTTCTAATTGGTGGGGCCAGGTATATGCCGCCAATTACACGGGAATATAGATACGTTTTAAACCGTTGCAAAACTCTCCGACTTAATGAAAGTGCCCTCTTGAACTTTTGACCCGAATGGGCATTAAGAGTACAATGTTGGTGCTCTGAAACAAACTGATTATTTTGCCTTCAGGTCAATACAAAACGAGGAAGTATGGGAAGCTATCCTTTACGGTTTCATTGTGGACCCTAACTCCCCGACCTTCCTGACCCGAGGAGATGTGGTATTTGAAGTTCCGAGTGTTGACGATATGGTTGCCATCAGTTCGAACCCCTCAATGACCATGGAAGTCATCTACTCGAACAGTGAGCACACTGCAGCAGAAGACTATGCTCTGTCCGTGGGCATTGAAGCGAGCTACGGAGCATTCTCAGGTGCAGCAAGCATGGAGGTCAGCCGAGCTTCCGAAAACAGCATCAAAACAGTCCGGTTGGATTCCATCATCAAAGCCCTGAAGTACGAAGTTGCCTCAAAGAATGAGTTCCGGACCTCTCCTGAAAAGTACCTAACTGAGAACTTTAAGGAATCTGTGAAAAGACTGTCAGTGGAGAAAATCGAACAACTCATCGGAAGCTTCTATGCCCGAAGGTTGGATCTTGGTGGCGAAGTGAAGAAATCGTACGTTATGCAAGCCACTTCAAGTGATAATCAGCAATCTGTGAGTGCTGAACTGTCCGCATCCTTCGGAGGTGACATGATTGGGGGATCCGTGTCAACTTCAACCTCTTACAGCACCCGTAAATCTAACCAGGACGCAGAAATGAGCATCAAATGGTTTGTTAAAGGCGGCGACACAACTGTCTGGCTCGGCAAGGACGTCTCGGGAGAAGATGGCACAGAAGTCAGTGAAATCCAGGACAACTGGAGCCAAACGATAACCGATGACAACCTGTACAGCTTCAACTACGAACTGGGATACATGTGGGACCTGATTAAAGCTGTGGATAAGAAGAAAGGGGAGGAATTTCAGCTGTACCTGGAAGATAAATGGGAAGAACAATCGAAGGAGTTTCAGCCAACAAAGTTTGTTGACACCGGCAGTAAGTTAGGGTAAACAAGTTAGGGTAAAACTAGGTTAGGGTAAACAAGGTTAGGGTAGACAAGGTTAGGGTAGACAAGTTTGGGTAAACAAGGTTAGGGTAAACAAGTTTGGGTAAACAAGGTTGGGGTAAACAAGTTAGGGTAAACAAGTTAGGGTAAACAAGTTAGGGTAAACAAGTTAGGGTAAACAAGTTAGGGTAAACATTAAACAAGTTTGGTTTGAAGGGTATTGATAGCGGACAATGTACGAGTCTCCCACCTAGTTGGGAGACTCGAGGTTGTCCTGCAATCACAACAACAGGCAGCAAGCCTCTTCCAGGAAGGTGGTTTCGTCCTGTAATCAATCCCAGTGCGTTCCCGGAACACTCTTCTTAAGTCCTTAGGGATTTTTAGGGGCACCAAAATTTACAAATTTGATGCTGAAACTTTGGAGAAAAACTTAGTCAGGGCATAGGCCCCCTGAGAAGTTTTTCTAGAGGGGCCTTTTAAAACTGGGGGGGGGGGGGTCGTGTTGTCCCACGGTCGCTTGCTCAACTCCGAATATTTTGAGAACGCGATGTAAAATAACTAGATGAAACCCATTCCTTTCAGAGCAATGTCCCTCCTCTCACCCATTCCTTTCAGAGCAATGTCCCTCCTCTCACCCATTCCTTTCAGAGCAATGTCCCTCCTCTCACCCATTCCTTTCAGAGCAATGTCCCTCCTCTCACTCATTCCTTTCAGAGCAATGTCCCTCCTCTCCCCCATTCCTTTCAGAGCAATGTCCTCCTCTCACCCATTCCTTTCAGAGCAATGTCCCTCCTCTCACCCATTCCTTTCAGAGCAATGTCCCTCCTCTCACCCATTCCTTTCAGAGCAATGTCCCTCCTCTCACTCATTCCTTTCAGAGCAATGTCCCTCCTCTCACCCATTCCTTTCAGAGCAATGTCCCTCCTCTCACCCATTCCTTTCAGAGCAATGTCCCTCCTCTCACCCATTCCTTTCAGAGCAATGTCCCTCCTCTCACCCATTCCTTTCAGAGCAATGTCTCTCCTCTCACCCATTCCTTTCAGAGCAATGTCCCTCCTCTCACTCATTCCTTTCAGAGCAATGTCCCTCCTCTCACTCATTCCTTTCAGAGCAATGTCCCTCCTCTCACCCATTCCTTTCAGAGCAATGTCCCTCCTCTCACCCATTCCTTTCAGAGCAATGTCCCTCCTCTCACCCATTCCTTTCAAAGCAATGTCCCTCCTCTCACCCATTCCTTTCAGAGCAATGTCCCTCCTCTCACCCATTCCTTTCAGAGCAATGTCCCTCTTCTCACCCATTCCTTTCAGAGCAATGTCCCTCCTCTCACCCATTCCTTTCAGAGCAATGTCCCTCCTCTCACCCATTCCTTTCAGAGCAATGTCCCTCCTCTCACCCGCACCCCTACTATAACGGAGAATGGTGCTGCTCGACAGACTTTGAGAAAACCAACATTCCACAAGGATACCTTTGCGATGGGAGCAGTCTCCAATATGACAGCCTTTGCTGTGCCAACGATGCTCACATCAGATGTCCTGCTGGCACCTGTGCTCCGGTGAAAATAGTGAGTGGCGAAAGCATGGTTTGAGATTGTTGTTAAGAAGTGACATGGTGTTGAGAACCAATTCAGTAACTTCTTTACTTCACTTATTTTTAATTTCTTAATAATTTTCTTACGAATATCAATCTACCAAATGATTTACTTGTTTTCTCCCCCCTCAGGGTTGTCCCTTATCCCACCCCCACCCCTACCACGACGGAGAGTATTGCTGTGCGTCTAACAGGGAGAAGACCCACGCAGTACAGGGCAGCAAATGCGACGGCGGTATCATCGGATTTGACAGTCTGTGTTGCGCGAACGATGCGCACATCAGATGTCCAACTGGCATATGCTACTAAAGGATTAATTTGGTTAGTGGTACGCTTTTAACGTTAGTGCATGCTTTCTTTGCTGCATGATTCTCATTCTGTGCCTTTCCCACATTTTTGAGATTTATCGAGCTGGTTTGTCCTTTCCACCTCGCAAAATTACAATAATAAGTCAATAGTCATGTTATTATCTTTTCAGGTACAACAAGATTCTATTCTGTCAAGAAAGCCTCGTACCTACTACGGGTTGGAAGTGGAACATGGCGAACAGAAATCAGGCGTTCATAGCTCAATTATCATTTTATTGTTAAATTGATTATTATTATTATTATTAACAAGGGGGATTATTTAGGTGTATCTTTAAATCTTTCATCAATGGAAGTGTAAAATTTTCTTTTTTTATGAAATTTTCGGTTGTATTTAAAATTTAGCAAAATTTTCCTCTTCTTAAGATATTTTGAGTTTATCTAAAATTAAAAATTGTTATAAAAACAGCATATTTTTTGAGTAATTGATACTTGGAAGGGTCTGCAACTTTACTTTTATAACAAGGGGAATGAAGGTGAGGATTGAGGAAGTGGGTTGTATAGTTCTATTATAATCGCCCATACGGAAGTACTGAACTTGGTACCTGCAGGGGATGTGGTTTGAGGGGGAGTGGAGAAGGAGTGAGGGGTGGACAGGGAGTGAGGGGAGTGGAGGGGGAGCGTGGGAACTGGGAGTGGAGGGGAGAGGGAGTGAGGGGGAGCGTGGGAACTGGGAGTGGAGAGGGAGTGGGGGAGTAGAGAGGGAGAGAGGGGAGTGGAGGGGGAGTAGAGAGGGAGAGAGGGGAGTGGAGGGAGAGTGAGGGGAGTGGAGAAGGAGTGAGGGGAGTGGAGGGGGAGCGTGGGAACTGGGAGTGGAGGGGAGAGGGTGTGAGGGAGAGTGGAGAGGGAGTGGGGGAGAGTGGAGAGGGAGAGAGGGGAGTGGAGGGGGAGCGTGGGAACTGGGAGTGGAGGGGAGAGGGTGTGAGGGAGAGTGGAGAGGGAGTGGGGGAGTAGAGAGGGAGTGGAGAGGGTGTTAGGGGAGTGAAGTGGGAGTGTGGGGGTGGAGAGGGGGGGTGAAGCCCAAAAACCAAAAAAACCAAAAACCCCAGCCCAAGAATCGGAAAAGGAGGGTGGGCCTTGGTTTTTGGTTTTTTTGGTATTTTTGGTTTTTTGGTATTTTTGTTTTTTTGGTTTTTTGGTTTTTTTGGTTAGGTTTTTTCAAAAATTTTGACTTTTTCATGCCAATATGGATTGTTGATGCTATTAATGTGTTGTTATTGATATTACTATAGTTTCAAACAATATTCGTTAGTTTTATCGATGTTTTGGGTGATTTGTGGTGTTTATATGACATAATCAGTACATTAAGGCATTGTTTTGGTGAACTATCAGCAAAGCACTGCTCAAGAGTTGCCGAGGGTCAGCCAGCATGATCAGCAGGGGGTTAATAGTGGTCAGACTTGAATCACCAGGCCAGGCGGCCACTCAGTGCTGAAATAAGGACATAGGGGCCCTGAAAACTGCCAAGTGCTAGTGAACCAGGGGGTTTCTTAGGGCTCACTGGTTTGCTCATGGCTGATAAAGTTCAGACTAGTGTCATCTGAGATCAACAAGGTGTTTTGCACTGGTAAAGTCACCATTTCAAAGGATAGCCAAGGGTCGCCAGGAAGACAGTCACTTATGATTGTCCAATATCAAGGTAATGGTCAGAAGGAGCCAGGAGTTAGACAAGGTTAAGCAACGGGTCGCCATGCTACTATGGGATCAAAAGGCTTTTGAGGGAAGAAGTTGAGTGAGGACAATCAAGACATCAGATAATCACTCATTCAGTTGTTATTAAGGGACAGCCAAGGTTCAGCATGAAGTCAGCCAATGGTCATGAAGGGACCACTATTGCAGTCAGAAGAGGCAAGAAGGTCACGCAGGTTTTAACTTCTTGCTAGGGGTAAGTGAAACGTCAAATAGGTATCAGGAAAAGGTCAGTCAAATTTTCTCTGGGGTTGGTAAGGGTTTGCCAAGTGCAGTTTCGCCCTTGATTCACCTACCCTCCAAAGCAAAAAAAGAAATATTTCCTGTGTGCTGGCGGTATATAATATGTAACTTATGTCCATGCTGGAGTGGAGAGACCTACATGTCTTTAATGAGCCATGCAGCTAGGACATCCACCACATTCAGCCAGGCAAGACTCTTGCCTGGCTGAATGTGGTGGATGTCCTAGCTGCATGGCTCATTAAACAAGGAACTGAAAACCGTAGGGCTCCATACAGGGCTAGCGCTGCACCTTCTGGTAATAATGTTGCGATGTATATGCCTTTGTTTATAATATGCTCAAAATTAAGGGCCAGAAAAGGTTCTGTAAAGTATCCCCAGGGGTTAGGGTCACTCAGTCAAGTAGTGTTAGGATATGATTGTCTTGGTTCGGCAGGGAGGAATTTTAGGCCCAAAAAAAGGTTTTCCAGGACTCAATAAAGCAGGAGCAATAAAGCTGAGGATCAGCCTAAGTATGTACGTAAAATACAATTGACAAGAAGCTCAGATAAGCTCATAACTCTATAATAAGGACCATGTTCAAACAGCTTTTGATAAACATTTAGGTCCTAGAACAGTAATATGACCCCTTAGGCTAAGCTCTCGATTGGACCTGACCTGGAAAAAGTACCCACCAGACTCCAGTGTAAGGAGTTAAGGACCAATTTCAGAACGATTAGATGAGTGAAAATATTCAATTATATTCAGTAACTTACACAATTATAGGTTGTTTAGGCTACATACCAAGCTCCTGTGGATCTACAGTCATATGGTAGACATCATAAAACAATCGAATTTTAACCTAAAAAATCGTTTGGAAAGGTGCTAGAAATTAATAAAATGTAACCCAAAAACCAAAAAAAACCTAAAAAAACCAAAAAAAACCTAGCCCAAGAATCGGAAAAGTAGGGTGGGGCTTGGTTTTTTTTGGGCTTCATCCCCCCCAGAGGGAGTGCAGTGAGGGGATGGAGTGGGGGTGGGAGTGGGAGTGGAGTGGGAGTGTGGGGGTGGAGAGGGAGTACCTGCTGCGATGGCGAGACACACGCCCGTCCAAAGAGCTGACTGAATGGAAGTGGTAATCACCATCCCTGCCAGGGTACCGAAGGGAGTGCTGCAACTGGGGAGTGGTTGATAAGTAACTGTTTTGTTGTTAGTACTAGAACTGTAAAATATCAGATATTCCAGCGGTCTGATGTTCATAAGTCGCATTGTTTTAAACTGATGATTGAAGTAAATTCTAATTTTCCTCTAATTGCGACGTACAACGGAAACGAAAGGTTAATGGTCTTCAATTAAAATTCGATGTTACACATCATCTTCAGTGCTCAAATTTGATTGTATATAGTAGCGTTGTAAAGTATAATTTTCCGTAGTACCTATTGAAGAATGCATATAATATCTAACGTAACCTTTCCAACCTGAATACGGCCAGCAAGCTGTACGTGTGGAGGGCAGGGATCTTAGCGTTTCTGAAGGAAAGTGCCAGAGCCATCGCCGACAGAGACTTGTGGGCAGCTATTGGGATCATTATCTGAAGGGGTCAAGGGGTATCGGGATCATTATCTAAAGGGATCAGGGGGTGTTGGGATCATTATCTGAAGGGGTTTGGGGGTATTGGGATCATTATCTGAAGTCAGAAGGAGTCAGGGGATATTGGTATCTTTATCTGAAGGGGTCAAGAGGTATTGAGATCATTATCTAAAGGGATCAGGGGGTATCGGGATCATTATCTAAAGGGATCAGGGGGTATTGAGATCATTATCTGAAGGGGTCCGGGGGTATTGAGATCATTATCTGAAGGGGTCAGGGGGTATTGAGATCATTATCTGAAGGGGTCCGGGGGTATTGAGATCATTATCTGAAGGGGTCAGGGGGTATTGAGATCATTATCTGAAGGGGTCAGGGGGTGTTGGTGATGTCATTATATCAAAGTTCGGTCGTACTAGTGAATTTCGACGACACACCTGCGACACACCTGCGACACACCTGCGACATACCTGCGACACACCTGCGACACAACTGCGACACACCTGCGACATACCTGCGACACAACTGCGACACACCTGCGACACACCTGCGACACACCTTCGACAAACCTTCGACAAACCTTCGACACACCTGCGACACACCTGCGACAAACCTGCGACAAACCTGCGACATACCTGCGACACACCTGCGACACACCTGCGACACACCTGCGACATACCTGCGACACAACTGCGACACACCTGCGACACACCTGCGACACACCTGCGACACACCTGCGACAAAACATTATCACAAAGGACACACCTGCGAGGACAATCTGAAGGACATACCTTAGTATTGAGACACATTATCTGAAGGGGTTTGGGGGTATTGGGATCATTATCACACCTGCGACACACCGGGGATATTGGTATCTTTATCTAAAGGGGTCAAGGGGTATCGGGATCATTATCTGAAGGGGTCAGGGGGTGTTGGTGATGTCACTATATCAAAGTTCGGTCGTACTAGTGAATTTCGACGACACACCTGCGACACACCTGCGACACACCTGCGACAGGGGTCAGCAGGGGGTCATTGGTAGGTGTATCACAACTTCACAATAACAAAAGAACTTATGTTTGAATTGTGTCGCAGGTGTGCCGCAGGTGTGTCGCAGTTGTGTCGCAGTTGTGTCGCAGGTATGTCGCAGGTATGTCGCAGGTATGTCGCAGGTATGTCGCAGGTATGTCGCAGGTGTGTCGCAGGTGTGTCGCAGGTGTGTTGTCGAAATTCACTCGTACGACCCAAAGTTCAAATTTCCGCATTAAAGTAACAATCGTCAAACAGGCAGCAATTCATAGAATTGTGATAACAATAAATCAATAAGATTGATGGGATATGTTGGAACGTTAAGTCGAGTTTTAGTTAAGAATAAAGCTCAACCCTTTCACCCAAGTAGCTGTGGGAATGGCAAGGAATCGAACCAGGGATCGTTCGATCACGAGCCAGACTGAATAGTGAAAACGATTACACTAACTGACCACGTGCTTACCTTGAACTCTTCAGCGGGGTCCGGCTGGCTGCCAAAAGCAAGTCCGGCAAGGAAGGAGTGAACACTGAGCAGAAACATGAGTAGGACGGATGACCTGAGACCTGCGGATGCCCTGGTTACTACGGTCTGTTACCACCTGGTTACTACCTGTTACTAGTTGTAACATTGTGACCACCCTCTATTGGTTACAAAGGTACCATGGTTACCACATGTTACTATGGTTACATTGTGACCACCCTATATTGGTTACAAAGGTACCATGGTTACCACATGTTATTAGTTACATGGTTACCACCCTATACTGGTCAGCCCTGGTTACACAGTTACAACCTGTTACTATCATAATTTTGTTACCACCCTAAATTACTCCTTTACTTTTATACGCTAGTTACCCCAGCTACAGAGAGGTTGTTACCATGGTTACATGGTTCAGTATTCATGCAACCAAAGTTCGAGTCATGGTTTCATTGATTACTTTCGCGTTATATTACCTATACAGTTTATTAATTTAGTAATGATTCACACCACGTTTCACTTTGTTGAATATATTCAAAACACAGAATTTTAATAATCCTCTATTACATGCTACAATACATGCTACTTTCCACGTCTTAATGATTCGTTGATTCATTTCGTTTTCGCTTTTGTTTTGTGGAGCAGTCATACGTTAATTTGTAAGATGGTGGTATGCTATGGTGACATTGATACGAGAGTCATTACCAACCACCTACGGAGTTGGTTACGAAGGAACAACTCTGTGGAAGAAAGGGAATACGTTGGGGCAGGTAACGTAGTCTAGTTATCAATCTTTCAGTCTGTTGTGGAAACCGTGTAACAAACTGATGACTCCCGGGCCGTGCACTCGGGCACACAGGGGGCAAAACGGGAGCACAAAGGTGGCAAATAGGGACAAAAAAGAGGCAAAAAGGGGTCGTCGACGGAGCAGTCAATGAACACTTTGTAAGTTCACCTTTCAAGATTTCAGGAGCGTGAAATTCTGATGCATTGGAGTTTTTGTACAGTTGTATGACCACCTTGATCCAGGGTTCATTACAATGCGACGATACATTTGGAATAAAGGACCGCTGTCAAATGTAGAGATTACTATTTACGACAGTGATTTGGATCCCGCTTTCTTCATCAGAACGGACAATTTCTTCACCGTTGCTCGGAAAAAGTTAGTAAAACTGAGGGATTTCAAGCCATATCGTGTACTATCTGCAACTTTCTGTTGAATGAACTAACCAGATGTTTAAGTGTTTACTAAATGTGCGCACGCGCGAGACTTTGGTCTCTACATACCTAATACTCTAAGGGGCTGCACACACGTGGATTATAAGCCATGTCGACTGTAGTCTACGCCGAGTTTTGGGGTGAAGACACACGACGTGGAGTATAAGCCATGAACGTGTCTTGTAGACTATTGTCAACACACGTTATCAACAAAATATCGAAAGCAGTTTCTTCTGAGTCCCCGAATAGAAATTGATTGATGAAATTTGACATGATACCCTCGGATGCTCTGATCAACACAACACAGAAAGAATCGGAAACATAACCCCTATCACTTTTCTTGCTTTTGATTGGTTAATGACACGCGTGATACAGCGTTCGTAGCGTTAATGTATACAACTTTTCTCGGAATTATGTACAGTGTCGACTATAGTCTACAAGACGTCTTTACAAGATGTGGATTGACATTTAAGACCGGCTATTTTTCATGGACTAATCTCCACACTTTTGTAGAGTATAGTCGATACTTTCACCCAAGACACACGTATGGATAATAGTCCATGGGTAAGTTATCGACCAACGCATGGCTTATAATCATTATGTGCACCTCTAATAGAGCTTTGACTCAGCTGAGCATGCTTGACTTGCTGAATTGTGTCACTTTTTTAGATTTCACGTGGACAGGAACGAGATCATAAGGCGAGACTGGATGGCTAGCGTTTCGTATGCAATAAGGAGTGTCCTCAGAGAACTCAGCGCCTTTCTGCGTGAGTTAGCACCAAGGCTGCTTCCCCTAATTGGAGGAGGGCCAATGGCAGCGATCAATTACTTTCGCTAGAATGATGGCCGCTTGATGGAGCAGTACAAAAATGTTCTGAAAAAGTTTTTCAGCATTTGAACCTTTTTCAAATTAATTTTTCATAAATTGATGTGGTGAGTATGTATTATGTGTGTTAATTAATTATGTAGACGGATGGAAAAAATCTTATATGGTACAGTTTATTTTACACTTTTTCAGTACTGTAGAATCTTTTGTCCATTCAATATTTACTAATTTAATTCCTGTGAATGAACTGTAAATCAATGTTTTTCCTTTTCAATTTCTTAAATTCAAAAGTTAAATTTCATTGAGTACTGAAGTTTTTCCGATGAGTATGTCATCAAACTGAAAGCACTGAGTTCTGAGAACACGGTAGCCAGATGTCATGAAGATATAATCTACCTCTCTAGCTTATAATAACTTTCCCTTCGATCGTTATATCTAATGATATCTTGGACCTCTCGACCAAATTCCTCGGCTCTCTTGGTCCGATATTAAATGGAACGACCACAATTCATCGAGCTGTACAACCACCTCGACTTCGTCTCAGCGGTTACTGCATCGCCCTCAAAGTGAGAAGGCATTAATCTACCATAATTTCACTGTCGAGTGTCGGTTCTAACCTGACTTTTTAAGAGATGCTATGAAGATATCCGCCTCGTCCGTGTGTTTGTTTGAGTGTTTGTTTGCTTGTCTGTCTGTCACATCTTCTATGCCATCCTCATCAACATCACTAAGAAGTCGGATTTGATCTGTTTTCTTCTGTATCCTGTTATTATATAGGTAGTGAACAGGAGTGGCTAAGTAATAACGCAGTTTTTGGTACAACTAAGAAATGATTGATATAAAATTTAGACAACAATCAACCCCCGAATTGAGGGCTACGCAAAGATAAGAACCTCTGCAGGCGAGCCCCGAAGTATCCGGTAACTGAGGCATTCAGCACGAGGAGTACCACGTAGGTGGAGCTGGCAATGAGCAGTGCTGAGAGCTGCCCGTTAGAGGTGGAGTGGGTGCGGAGTATGTCAAGAGAGTCACTCAGTAGGTGCACCATACCACCAGCCAGCAACACTGGGGAGAGGGGTGAGAGGGGGAGTAGAGTGGGGAGGGGAGGAGGGGGTGAGTGGGGAGGAGGGGGAGGGGGAGGAGGGTTGGGGGGGAATGAGGGGGAGGGGGGAGTGGGGGAGAGTAGAGAGTTGCCCGTTAGAGGTGGAGTGGGTGCGGAGTATGTCAAGAGAGTCACTGAGTAGGTGCACCATACCACCAGCCAGCAACACTGGGGAGAGGGGGTGAGAGGGGGAATGAGTGGGGAGGGGGAGGAGGGGAGGAGGGGGATGGGAGGAGGGGGGAGGGTGAGTGGGGGGAATGAGGGGAGGGGGAGTGGGGGGGTGGCTGTCCGTTAGTGGTGGAGTGGGTGGATGTCAAGAGAGTCACTCATTAGGTGCACCATACCACCAGCCAGCAACACTGGGGGAGGGGGGTGGGAGAGCTGAAGGGGAGGGGGAGTGGTGGGGGGGGAGGAGGGAGGGGGAGTGGGGGAGGGGGGTGAGGGGAGGGGAAGGGGAGGGGTTGAAGAGTGAGTGGGAGGAGAGAGTGGGAGTGGGGAGTGGGTGGGTGTGGAGTGAGGAGGGGTGGGTGGCCGGGTGGGAAGGGCAGAGGGGACGGAGAGGGAGGGGGGTTGAGTGGGGAAGGGGGGAGGGGGAGTGGGTGGAGAGGGAGTGGGGAGTGAGGAGGGGTGAGTGGGTGGCCGGTTGGGAAGGGACGAGGGGGAGGACGGAGGGAGGGGGTGGGTGTGTGGAGTGGGTGGGGAGAGGGGAAGTTGATAGCATAAGGTAAAATTTAAATTCATCTCACAGGAACATGGAGCGTGTACCAAGCCTCTAACCTCCTCCAGCAAAGAGGTTGAGTAGAGAGGTGGCTTTGGAGTTGCACTTATCCACTGTAACTGCTACCAGGATGCCCACCCAGGCACAGAGGAAGGTGATAACGATACCAGCCAGGTGATAGCCCTGCTCCTCCCACATCGGCAACGACATTGCTCAGTTAGTAGAAACGACCGGTTAACCGAACCGATACAGAGGTACCGGTTAACCGGGCGTTTCCAGCCAAACGAAACCGAAACTGTGACCAGATTTATTGAAAATGGTAACTGGTCGTTTGCAACCTAGCAGGCAGCATTAGTTTACCCACAGTCCCACAACATATCCTCGAACAAAGAGCGCGCAGTGTCGTGTTAATTGCTGATCCAACACGTTTATTGGTCAGAGAATGAAGTTCTGATAAAATCATTATATATGGACAGATTAACAAGGTACGTTAGTTAACGTGAAATTATCAACATCAGTTAGAAAGTACCTAAAAAGCAGAAATCAGCTCCAAAATTAACGCAACCCGTTCCCTGAAAGTATTTACTGTACCCCATGATAATGAAATAATTAATATCATATTAATATGTAACGGTCCACTTTATGGGTTAAAAGATGTCCCAGGAGCCACTTGAGGAGCTAATGAAACATTTCGTGGTACAATAAAATATGATTGGGTAATATTACGTGGGGGTTATGTAACAGTCGAATACAATAAAAAACAGTATTGTACGGAACAAGGGCGATAGAGTTTCAATGAGAAATACTTAAATTAATTGATACTCTCACTCCTTTATTTTGCAATACTAAAGCAGTGCTACAGAGTAAAGAAACAGATAAAGAATAGGTTAATTAGGTGATCAAATGAGAAGAATGTACAAAACATTTTAATGATACAGCAATACGCACAACGCCATCTCAAAAGCATTATTCAAAAACCGTATAGAATTGCACTAAGCGTTAAAATTACACAACAGAACTGTTCTCTTGTGTAACACACTGCTTCCATTGTCATTGAGTGTTCTTGTTCTGGGTGCCTCAGGAACAATAGATGCGGTTAATGAATAGTTTTAATCTTAGGAAGCCAAATGTCGGAGAAGAAAACACGCAGAAAACTTTGGCAATGTCCATTGTTCAATCTTCCTGGCATACAAGATAGCCCCAAGGTTGAGGTGTGGAATTCCAACCCATTCCATGCATAGAAAAACAGGTAAACTTATCAAAGACAGCAATGAAGACTGAACAGGTCCAAGCCGCATGGAGTGAATTGTGTAACACAGCAATGTGTAACGCAATGTATTTAAACTTTTCATATCACATTGAAATAAGTTATACCTCGCCGTATTATACCTTTCAACGTTCAAATTGAAAATTGATACACGCTTTGGTTCTAAACCGGGCTTAAAAGTTATAGAACAATCATCAACGAAACTTGTAAAACTTTTTGCCTGTTTTAAATCACTAATCACGGTCCACTTTGTATTCCACGACCTTATAACTCTGCAATTACACATTCCCACAACACAGAAAGACGGCGGATTGACCCATGTAATTTCATGTAATCATGAGTTATTCGCAAATAACCTTCCATTATTAAAACTAGCGATGTAAATTATCTTAATGTGGTCACCGGGCAATTCATATAGTATCCGTGGTAACCCTGGAATCTCTCTTATCTGTAGCTATGTATCCATGGTAACCCTCAAATCACTCTTATCTGTATCCATGGTGACTGGTAACCCTTAAATCCCTCCAATCTGTTACATCCATCGTAACCCCCAAATCCCTATAATCTGTCTCCACGGCAATCCGCAATTGGCATCAGTAGGATAGCACGCTCAAATCCCGCTTTCTTGGGAAGTCTGGTCTTTGGCAGAACACTTCTTTATAACTTTAGTGTAACCTCTCAGTTTTCTACGTCTCTTTCTTTCTAGATACCTGTAACAAAATACATAACCGAGTTCAGTCTTTTTTACTGCTCTCCATGTCGCAATTTGTCTGCTATTTGATTTTATTCATCTCCCACATTTAAAACCAATGCTCAGTGCCGTCAAAAAACCGGCGTATTGGCCGATACGGCGTATCAATGGCTCCTGGAGAAAAAGGGTATTTTTCTCGATAACACGCGACAAGAAATGTCAACGTCTTAATAGGGTTGTTATTTAGCAACCTTGCTAGAACTTACTTTTGCGAAGTGACGTTGGCCAGCTGTTCATTGACGTGGAGCCTCATACTCTCAGCCACGTACTCGAGACTTAGGTGGGACGGGAGGGAGGCGGTCTTGTGGCACTCGGAATTAGTTCGGAATCTGAGAGAAGAATGGGGTGTCATTTGAGCGATATGTATTCTGTAATGTCACAAAGCTCAATGTACATCTAGAGTAATGGAATCAGTTCTTCCTGGGTGGACAAGTAAAGTGTAACTGAAATATTCTGATAGTACCTGATATAAGCAGAGTTCGGTTCCTCTGACTCTCTCAGGATCGAAATGACAGACTCCCAGAACAAGGCTCTTATTTCATCGTCATTCTCGCCCCTCAGCCCACAGAGCCGCACCACCAGACCTTCCGACTGGAAGGGTGGAGTTACTGATATGGTGTTATAGAGCTGAGTGCAAAGTCATGGGGAGTTGGTGTAATGGTATTAAGTCTGGCTCGTGATCGAAAGATCCCGGGTTCGATTCTCTGTCATTCCCACTGAGCTATACGACTGCATACAAAGTCATGTCGGCAGGATATCTACTTATCTGAGCTAAGTATTTTGGGTATCAGTATATCAATGGAGGAAAGCCTTTTCATCAAAAACATTAGTAAATTAGTAAAATTAAATCACCGCCCACCTTCATGCCCAAGTCCCGTTTGATGGCCGCTATCTGCTGCTTCTGTAGGTGTTTGTACATGACCTTCAGCTCATTCCACCGACCCTTGGGGAAGACTCGGATGTCCTGCAACTCCGACTTCTTCTTCATCTTCTGACGCCGCTTCTTCCGTCTCTTCGCCTTCACCTTGTAGAGGATAAAGTTGCGAAAACTGACCACTAAGTTGGGATGAAATATGAGCTATTGAATATTGATAACCTTTGAACTATTGATAAACTTTTTGGCACTAGTAATTCACTAGTAAGGTCTTCAAAGTGCACGATATTATCGAGTTTCATCATATCGGACAATAGGAAGTGCATAAAATTGGTGTTTTAACAATCGTTTAAAATCCCATACTGCGTCTCTACTAACGAGCTTGAGCTGCTTCTTGAGCTCTGCGTCGGAAGCGCACCCTCCAGCCTCGTGCTTGTTGGAGTCCGACTCGGAGAGTGAGCCACCACCACCCATGGAGGCTGAGGACATGTTCAGCACTCTACGGACCTGGAGGAATATTATAGTGTGTGCTGAGGACATGTTCAGCACTCTACGGACCTGGAGGAATATTATAGTGTGTGCTGAGGACATGTTCACGGACCTGGAGGAATATTATAGTGTGCTGAGGACATGTTCAGCACTGCGGACCTGGAGGAATATTATGGTGTGCTGACACATGTTCAGCACTCACGGACCTGGAGGAATATTATAGTGTATGCTGAGGACATGTTCAGCACTCTGCGGACCTGGAGGAATATTATAGTGTGTGCTGAGGACATGTTCAGCACTCTGCGGACCTGGAGGAATATTATAGTGTGTGCTGAGGACATGTTCAGCACTCTACGGACCTGGAGGAATATTATAGTGTGTGCTGAGGACATGTTCAGCACTCTACGGACCTGGAGGAATATTATAGTGTGTGCTGAGGACATGTTCAGCACTCTACGGACCTGGAGGAATATTATAGTGTGAGCTGAGGACTTGTTCAGCACTCTACGGACCTGGGTACAGGGATTGCTTGATTGGAGACTCCTAAGGGCTTTTAATGGATTTTATTACGAAATTAATAAAACAGTAATTCAATGGATCACACAAACGCCCACATTAATACCTACATGCAATACAATATCATGATCTGATCTAAAAATTTCCCGGAACAATTGTTCATATTTCATATAAAAGTATCCTTACCTTGTTGTTAGTTCCTGTCACGGGAGACACGTTCTCCAGACTAGTTCTCTTCCTCTTCCGAGCTGAGTTGGTGAGAGGTTGCGGCAAGGTTTGTCCCGTATTGACCAGCAGCAGAGGGTCTCTGGTAATGAGATAACCAAAACATATTTAGTAGGATTTACTAGGATATTGTAGAAGGTAGATCACATTCAATGAATATATTATTTCATTGTTTAATTGATAGTTTTGTTATTGATAGTTTTAAATAAACACCAGTATTTTGCGTGATTAAATCTGTTATATCTCTATCACAAACCTTTTGCAAGTTTCAGGAACTGCCTCAGCGGATTTGAGGTCTGCTAAGCAGATAGAGGACCGCCTGCGTCTTCGTTTCTTCTTCTGTTGCTCTTCCTTGGCTTCTTTAAAGATTAGCTCGTTTTCAGAACAGAAATCTGGGAGAAAACAGATTTGGCATGAAATTCAATTAATAAAACTATACTATTTAAAATATCATAATTAAAAGAATATTTACTATCTATAATAAAGAATACACTTGTATGAAGAAAACACTTTTCGTATCATTTGAACTATTATTCAATTGTCAATAAATGAAAGACAGTTTACCCGGGAATACAGCAGAGACATCAGGGGTGTCCACAGCAGGAGTTGAAGTCTCTCCACCACTTCCACAAAACTCTCCACTGGGCATCAGACCTAAACTACATGGAGGATGCATCACTTCACTTCCTTCCCTTTCCAGGATATCTTTCTCTGGAGTTTCAATTTTCTCAGTATTTCTCAATGCTGGATCTGTTGCATTGTCTTTTGATTCAATATCTTTGGAATCAGTGTTATCATCAGTCCAGCCTAGACCCTGCAAATTGACCAATTTAAATTTAAGTGAAATTTAAATCAAGTTGTTTGTTGTCGATGTATAGTTGGTGTATAGTTGGTGTATAGTTGGTGTATAGTTATACATGTCATCAAAAATTCAGTCACTTCTTTTTTCAACATTTAATTTAAAAATGCTATGTATTTAAGAATTATAAATTTATAATATAAAATCTGATAGTTGATTCATTTCAGGTCTTGGCACTACCAATTTAAAAATGTAATGATAAATTTAGAAAATTTTATCGAATGATATAGATTCCAACAAACCATCAAAGCCTTCTTAGCACCAGCAACTGTTTTGAATTCAATGAAACCAAAGCCTTTTAATTCCTTGTTGTTTTTGAACCGTGGTAATGAGATATGCAAAATGGTTCCATATTTACTGAGTGCTTGTTCCAATCTTTTATGGTCCATCTTGGGAGGAAGGTTTTCCTAGGATTTAAATGGATAAGCTGGAACACTTACTGACAATGAATATTGAGTGATCATACTACAACTCAGGGCTGAATTCTGAATTAAATCTCTTCTAAAAAGATTCACCCTTTAATTTATGGTTGCATATTACCGAATTATTTATACATAATTGATTCCAAAAGCACATAAGTATCATGATTTCAGATTTTACTCAAGTCCACAATTCTAACTTACAATGTAGATAGTTCTATCATCTGCAGAGTAATCAAAGTTGATAGGAGTAATGCGTCTGACCATAGCCTTGTCTTCACTTAGTTCAAGTTCAGGTAAGAATGATATACTCTTCACAAGAAGTGCTCGAGAGCATCCCATTTCAGATATACGGTTAAAGCTCTCTATGGTGTCTAGAGCAACATCTGAAGGATGACTTTTTATTAGAATAAATCAAACTGCATTGTACTATCTATATATTCTAATAATTGTACTCTTCAAATAAGTTGATGTAAGTTTAAATGGGTGCTGTTGAAAAAAGAAATTGAACCTAAATATTTTCAATGTAATTAAATAACATCACCAACATTTATCAGGATTATATTGTATCAAGTCTTTCAAGTACTTGTCCTTTGATAAGTTGGAATCGCTGAAGTAGAATGATATTTGGGGAAATAATGGCATTAAAAATAAAATCTAACATTTCTATCATAAGGAATGGCAATACCCACCAGTCTATCTGGCTCCATAAATTCCATTTCATTATAGATTTGAAATAGGTACCTTAGACATTTAAATGGCATAAATATGCTGTAAGGGCCTGTATCGTGGTCCTCTACTCCTCTATCATGGGACTCCATCGTGGTCCTCTGTGAGTTTATTTGGCTGCGGAGGCACCGTCTGACACGCTCTGACTCTTCTATCAGACGCTACTTTAACATAGAACTGCCACAGTTGATGCGTAGAACAGGTGTGCCCGAGATGTGCCCCAGGTGTGCCCGAGATGTGCCCCAGGTGTGCGCGAAACGTGCCCTCAGGTGGTTGTGCCCCAGATATGGTTTGTGCATCAATTGTGTCCGAGATGTGCCCCAAGTGTGCCCCAGGGTGGCCGAGGTGTGCCCCAGGTGGTTGTGCTCAAATGTGCCCCAGGTGTGTCTTGTGCCCGAAGTGTGCCCGAGGTGTGCCCGAAATGTGCCCGAGATGTGCCCCAGGTGTGCCCAGGTTGTGCCCCAGGTGTGCATCGGCAGATTACCGAGTTACCTAACTAACTCTATTAGCTATCTAACTCTAACATAACTAACTAACATAACTAACTCTAACATTACCAATTGTAACATCCTGCTCATCCTGCTCCTGATTCAGCAAGTAATATCAGAGATGCTGATCCAGAGAGCACTACTAATGTAACTTTAGACACTGTGAGTCCAATATCTGCATGTGGTAATTGTGTGACCTGCAGGAAAGGCTTTCTGAGCACTGATCCAGTTTACTTTAATCAAGTAACAGGAGAAGAGTTTAGAGTATCTGAAAACCTTAACTGTAAGTCCACAGGTATATTGTATCTAATACGGTGTGCCCATGAGAATTGCCCATTCCAGTATGTTGGACAAACAATCAATTCAGTAAATACGAGATGTATTCAACATAGGTCTGGTATTAGGAATGGTAATGAACCTACTTTCGTCTTACATCACTTCACCAAAGTCCACGAGCCTTCAGAACTCAGGATTACACCCTTATGTATGATCAAGAGTGAGGACGTTAACCCTGACACCAAGCGGAAGAGTCTTATTACTGCTCTGAAGGAACGAGAGGACAATCTAATTCTTAATCTGAACACATTGTTTCCGTATGGGCTCAATGATAGACTTGAAAAACCATATTATTTAACGAGCATTGAAAAGGAGTTTATGGAAGGTTCTTGTATTTACAAACTCTTTCCTAAACGTATATCACTGAGAACGAAACGTGGATCAAAAGTTCGTAATACCGGGGATAATAGAGTTCAGAATGATGATATTTCTCGTGTTTTTGAATCTATAATACATAAATTCAAAATAGGTAATTTAAGAGATATTAGATCCATAGTTTGTAGTCTTAATAATAAGCAGCTTATCACCCTAGGTAACTTCACACGTTTGATAAATTGTCTCAATCATGTACGTACATACTAAAACTTGTTGCCAGATAGTCATAGACCTCTGTAATCACTATAAATCTCGTTCAGTGAGCTTCACTGATTATAGATTAGATAATTACAGAGTAAATGACAAACCTGACAACAAGCCTTCAGATTTTATTCCCATTAAGTTTGTATCAAAGGAATTAGAAGATCTAGATATTAATTCTCTTCTAAATGATGTTGATTGTATGCATTATTTTCCATCAAAACACCTTAGTAAGAAGTACAGTAACCCTGAATTTAAGTTTAATATATGTTATAGCTATGAAAGATCAATCAAGGGTAATGTTATTAACTATAAAGAGAACATTTTGCATGATGATATGAACCTGAGTCAGGTCAAATGTAACTGTCATCTTTATAGTGAATTCGTTGATCCTGTGGTTGGTCATGTCATAACAGGTAATGTGAATGTTGTTAGTAATAAGAAACTTAGAAAGCTATTTAAGAAAGGCTACTCTTTCATTGAACCCGTGTATCGTAACAAACATGCAATTTTTAAGAGTATTATGAATGATTTGACTAGTTACGTTAAAAAACTAAGCCAGAAATTCAGTGTTAGTGAGAAGTTTTTTGATGGTTGGAAAATTTGCGTTTTGGAAAAAGTCAAGAGTAAAGTTTTTGATCTTGACATTCGTCCAAAGCGTAAACAAACCATTCTTGACTCAGAGAGAAATGACTTACTTACTCTGAAAGAACACTTCATAATGAGTAGTGTAGATAAAGCTAGTAATAATGTTTCTTTTATTTGTAAGAAGTTCTATTTAGACAACATTTCTAACGAACTTAACAATACAGTGGCTTATAAATTTGTTAATGGTAAAGAAGAAGAAATAGTAAAAAAGCATGCCCAGTTTTGTAATAAATTCAATATTCCAGTAAATGATCATTGCTTACCATTTATACATATGTTACCAAAATTCCATAAACCCAGGATTGATTATCGTTATATAGCAGCAGGTATTAAGTCTTCATTGAAAGTCTTAGCCAAAATATTAACTGGTGTTTTCAAGCTAGCTGATAGGACTCTTAGATTTATGGATAGTTTTAAATTTCATTTTAAGAACACTTGGTTACTGGGTAGCTAAGAATAAAGATACTACTTTATCTCATTTAATTATCTCAATAATTCTGACTAGCAAGGTCGGTGTATTCTTTGATTTCAAAAAGCTATACACCAATCTTCCTCATAAAGTTATTGAGAAAATTAATGATCTGTTAGATCGATGTTTCATGGATAAGAAAGCAGAGTTTGTTTCCATTAACAAGTCTTACCATGCTTCATGGACTCGGTAAAGAAGAAAAATTGTTGGACTTTAAGCTTGAAGAAGTGAAAGAGTCTCTTAGTTTTCTCCTAGATAATATCTACGTCAAATTCAGAGGAAGAATATACAAGAAGTTGTTGGCATCCCTATGGGATGTGATTGTGCCCCACTAGTGGCGGACCTATTCCTCCACTGGTATGAGCATGATTTCATTTCAAAGGGTGTCATCAATAAAGAGTCGTATATTCATGTTCTGAAGTTTGCTAGTAGATATATTGATGATTTAAACACACCCAATATTCCATGTAATGTAGTCGATATAATATGTAATAATATTTACCCAAATGATTGAAATAGTAATGACCAATGAGAGTAACAAGACCACAACCTTTTGGACTTAGACATAAGTGTTAACAATGGACACTTTGACACTAAAACTGATAAAAGGCGTGATTTCAAGTTCAATGTAGTAAGTTTACCTAACCTTAGGTCTAACATACCTACCACCGAAACCAGACACAAACCACGCATCAAACTTGCACAAAGTCCACGAACTGTGGACTTTCAAACTTGGAAAAAGTCCACGAACTGTGGACTTTCAAATTTGGACAAAGTCCACGAACTGTGGACTTTCAAACTTCGACAGAGTCTGTTCGACCTGTGGACTTTCAAACTTGGACAGAGTCTGTTCGACCTGTAGCGAAGACGTTGGTGTCGTTGTGTTTGAAGGACAGACTCCGTAGACTGCACGAGTGACCTTTGAACACTGAGATACACTTCGCTGTTTCCACGTCCCACAACTGCGCGGTCTGGTCCCCTGGGGGAGTATCAGAGCCCGGTTAGTTGCCATGGCAACAAGTTAATCACTCTTATAGGTGCATAATTCAGTGTCAAACAACAAAAACAACGCAGCTTTAGAAGAATTTGATGATGACTAAAATCGAGCACGATAATATTTGACAGGATCATACCGGAGGCTGTAGCGAGTTTGTTCTCCCCTTCGACCCATCCGATGTCGAAGACAGCGTTAACATGGGCCTGCCAAGTCTTCACACACCCATCCTTCATCTTGAGAGTGTCAATCAGATGCACCTGGTGTCAAATGGTGTTACGTACAAGTTATCAGTGTTGTTAAAGCATATCTTTTATCAGTGATTATCAAGGTATCAGGATATTTCAAGGAAGAACACCTGATGATACCAAAAGAAGAACCTATAATATTTTCTGGACATTGGTTGCCATGGAAACCCACCTTGCCGTCCTCATTGGCTACTGCCACCACGTGACTAGCGCCACTTTGTCGGGAGAAGGCGCAGGAGAAGGGGAGTGGCACCTGCTCGCCCTCCTCAGCTGCCGTCATCGTGTGCTCGTCCGCCTGCGATTAGTGGAAATAATGGGACTGCGAGAGAGATTACGAGTGCGATTAGTGCAACTAATGGGACTGCGATATAGGTTACGAGTGCGATAAGTTGATTAGTTGAACTAATGTGACGGCGCATTAGTAATCCGCGGGATACGTCATCTTTTGTAGCGGGCGGCAGTGCTTGGTGACGTCACATGGCCAGTGGATTATAAATACGCGAAGTTCAATCACACGAATTTAAACCTAACAATGTGGGATGGAAGTACAATTGATAAAAGTTGGACTATCATAGTTTCAAGTCTATAATTCAGCCAGGAAGTCAGCGATTGTGGCATCGATCTTAGATTGATAGCAACGTTAGTGTATTTTGAAAAAATGATCAAAATATAATAATGATGGAATAGTGGTCTAATGAGGAAAATTGTATTGTGATCATCCGAGATAAATAGTGATCATCTGAGGAAAATAGTGCTAAAATGGGGAAAATTGATCAAATGAGGAAAGTAGCGATGAAATGAGGAAGATATTGATAAAATGAGGAAAATAGTGATGAAATGAGGAAGCACCACTTACCTTGTAGCAGGTTACGTCACTGAAAACGCTGTACAAAGACAGTCTGGGTTTGACAGCCTCATCATCCCAACAACCCCTCGTTTCTCTACGACGACACAGCGCTGGAACACACACCATTCCTCCGCAATACTTTGGTTGCTTAGCAACCAGGTAGAATGTTGCTTAGCAACTGGGTAGCTTGAGGAGATGTTGCGGGAAAAACCTTGTTTTTGCTTGATTGAGAGTCCTCAGAGGAATTTAAGAGATCACCGGTTTGTAGGCTCTCATCAGGTGAAAGAAGGAAGGACGACAGTAGGCTCAGATTAGCATCATAGAATCATACCTGCTCAAGTGATATCTCATTACTTTTAAACTAGAATATTATTTAATTATTAATTATATAACGATCGTTATATAATTCTTGCTCTGATAATTTTTGTTATATAACGGCTTCAAAAATGGAGTTTAGGGGTCAATTAATAATTTTCATAAGATTTTAAAATTTTCGAAATTTTGGGGTGTGATAATTTTTCCAGGTGTGTGATAACTGTACAGTTATCACACCCCTCAAAGAACAGTTATCACACCTTTGAAAAATTATCACACCCCAAAAATCAAAACTTTAGAATTTTGTTATTCATATTTTTTACTATGTAAAATCATTTCAATCTGACTTTTAGTCAATTCTCTCACTCCATTACGATACATTAACTGAATGATCGGATCACTGTTTATTAGTCGCATACTGATACTGATTAATGATGATTATAGTCTCTGCGACAAAATGAAAGAAGCTTATTTTTAATAAATAAATGTGATTTTAATAAACTGACAACGGGAATATTTTCGGAATTCCCGATGTCAGTTTATTAAAATCAGATTTATTTATTAAAAATCAGCTTCTTTCATTTTGTCGCAGAGACTATAATCATCATTAATCAGCATTACGATACACCAATATACATCTTATGTTATCTTGTTTATGCATTCACCGTTCACGTTAGTCATTATATGAGCCGCGCACGCACGTGCCAGTAAAGCAGTAAGACCACTTGATCTAAATCAATACACCAGTGTATACATATTATGTTATCTTGTTTTGGTTTCATGAGTTTATGTATTCCTGTTTGTCATTATATGAGCCGCGCACCCACGTGCCAGCAAGACCACTTGCTCTCACTCCATTAGGATACATCAGTGTAGCAGTGTATACATTTATTTTGTTATCTTGTTTTGGTTTCATGAGTTTATGTATACCCGGTAGTCGATATATCGACCGTGCACCTACTTACCCTCACTACAATTTGCCTATAAATCATGTGCATCCGTTACGGCGTTACACACTTACACGGAAATGATCTTTCAATATTGTTTTGATGTTGCTACACATTTCAATCGACAATCACTTTTATAGTACCTTTGAATCAAAAGATATGAGCAAAGTTTATAAAGATTCCGGATTTACGTTTTATTCATATTTGAACTTTTGAAGGTAAATTCAAATATACATAGCCACTCTTCACCATCTAATCTAAGATTCCTGGCCAATCTTGATATTTTCCTAAATAAATTTCAGGCCCTATACTCTTTAGCTCAAAGGATTTTTATCTAAATTTGCTTTTTTATTGGAAAAACCAGTGTATATCTCCGCCCGTTTCTCACGTTATATAATAGATTAATCAAACACCCTGAGGATACGTTTATATCAATTATCACACTCGCCTTCGGCTCGAGTGATAATTGGAATTATTGCACTCGCCTTCGGCTCGAGCAATAATTCGAATTATCACACTCGCTTCGCTCGTGTGATAATTCATATAAACGTATCCTAAGGGTGTTTGATTATCCTATATTATTCGATTAGTAAGCAATTGAAGAATATGCTTTTTCGCTACAATAAAAAAGCTGTTTTTGGACATAGGAAGTAAGGAATAGAATGTTCGCTTTATCGGATCCGTGGGTTTGATTCAGTTGATCTATCAAATGTGACATCAAACATTGATATTGTACTAGGTGCTGAAGGGGGCAACCCCCTCAAATTAAGCCCCCAATTGACATTTTTTGTATCCACCTGGGGGTAAAATTTCTAAAGTAACCCCCCCTCAAATTAAACCCCCTATCGACATCAAAAGAGCAAAAGGAAAGGTGTTGTCCCCCCTTGCTGAGACTTGAGAGCTGATAATATCAGCGGGATATCTCAGTGGAAGTCCGGAAGATCAGGTGAAATCTTCCACCCGTTTAGTTATCAAAAAACTTAATAAGAGGCCAAAAAAGCAAAATTCATTACAAATCATATATAATCATAAGAACAGGTTCACAGTCTTTATAATTTCATTTATCACAAAATTGTAAACCAAGATTCTCGTATCAGCAATTCATCGGAAAGGAAAGGCAGTTGAATGAGAATTAGAAATTTTAGCAGCATCAAAACCATTATAATTCGTAGCTTCTATACGGTTATGAAAGGATAACTATGAAAGAAAGTTGGAGATAACATTTTATTCAATAGAGTCAATATCTTATTAACATAACACAATCTTCTTACTGTAAATTATTTAATTTGAGAAATTAAAATAGCAAATTAATCAGAAAAGATTAAAGAAACTAACACTTACAATGATAACTAGTGTAGGCAATATATTGCTTCCTATATATAGGAAGCAGCACGCGCGAGGATCAGTTAGTGTGAGTAGTGCGTTAGTTAACTAGTAAGCGTGTTTTGACTTCAAGTGAACGAGAAGTGAACACAGTAAGTGTGAGATTTGTGTAAGGTAGTTGCTAGATGTGATGCTTTATGATTCGTGTTTTACTGTTTTATACTGTTGAAGTAACGAATTCCTTTTTTATTGATGATTCGTTAAAACCCGAATATATCTGCTGATCACTCCAAAATTCCCGATCTGGAGCCGGTCCCATTCGACAAGTCCTTATTGTTTACACTAGTATTGCTGTATAGGTAAATAAATTAAGAAAATAATAATCATTGTAAACTTCACAGTAATTAATAAGATGTATAAATTATAGATAAGTATACATTACGTATGATTAATAATGGAAACATAAAGCAACATAAAATGCGCGTAATTAATTTAATTTACAGTATTAAAAATTGCATAGTTTTAAATATTAAAATAACAAGTCCTATCATAACAACTAATACTAATCAAATACTAAACAACTACAATCATAACAATATTTATTGTTTGAACTGCTTTTGATGAGCACAATCATTAGTCAGTGATCTCTAATCTTTAATCTAAACAATCTAAATTTGAAAATAACAAATCATTTTATTCTTGAGCAATGAATCACAGAACTTTCCATACTCGTGGGGTATCATTAAGTCGTGTGACAATGGCAACTGGCTGGTTGCGACACCATGACAACACTGCTATAGCCAGACAGCCATGACAACAGGCAGGTTACCATGACAACACAGTCTGCTTTATCCAGAGAGCCATGACAACACTGCTATATCCCGAGAGCCATGACAACAGGCGTCAGACAGGTTACCATGACAACACTGTTATATCCAGAGAGCCATGAAAACAGGCTGGTTACACATGTACAGCACTGTTAT